>ML779438.1:373553-424556 GCA_009831015.1 Picea engelmannii | reverse complement strand
GGATTGCTACAAATAATTTTATGAGCAACAACAGATAAAATTTGGAAAGGCGTCAAGATCAGACAGACGATTTTGCAGAACTGATTGCAGCCAAACCGTGAGGAATTTGAAGAAACAGTTGAAAACCCAGAACCAAAATGGACTCATTTACCTTCCTCATATATATTTTCCCAAACAAATGCACGATTTGAGAGAGTTTTGGGTCTATTTTAGAGGCAAATTTCAGGTGGCGGAAATTAATAGTGACGCCCAAACTGTTCATTGATTTTTATAAATATATGAGAAAGATCAGAGCCAAAAGGATCAAAGAATTGGAGAGGAGGATTTCAATCCTTTATTTTTTGTATATTATTGTTGTTGTAAACTTTTTATTTATTTTCAAATGGAGTAATGGATGGCTGGAATCTTCGGGAGAATGGACGAATATTTTCAAAGAAGAATATGGAATTTCAGGTTGCTTAATGGCTTTTGTCCTGTAAGTAAAATGGTTTTATTTTTATTATAATATCTTCATATTCTTTGAATAATTGATTATGAATTGATTTAAATAGCTTTAGTCTTTTTATCAATACATGGTTAATTATTATCATTTATGTATTAATTTTTCCAATCTTTAAAGTTTATTATCCAAAAAAATTCTTCCAGGACTACAGGATGGACAAGTGATTCCAAAAACTTAATAGAATGACATATATGCATTTTGGCTTTAGCATTTTGTTTATAATGTTGTTATTTATGTTTTTTTTAATCCTGTTACATGTGAAGGTCTGATATCTTTAGATTAAATGATCTGTGATGTGTAGGAGGTTTATATTATAAATACCATCTATCATTTGCTTCAATCAAAATATAAATGTTGTGATTATATCTTCGATTTAAATAATGGGATCTATCTTTGAGTTTTAAATTGAATGATAAAATGCATAGATTGCTTCCAGATTTATCTTGCTGTAATCATGTATAATTATGAGATCACAGGTTTATGTTTGTGTTTCCTTTTCTGTCATTAAAACCTAAGATGCCAATACATGTTCTAAATTTATTTACAATAGTCATAAGGTTCATTGCAGACTTCTCTCTTGGACATGGTAGTTGGATGTTCACCACTTATGCAGATGCTTGGATACACCTCACTAATTCACTGACATGATAGCTTCTTTGTATTTTTCTGTCATTTAGATATTAGAATGTATGGTTCATATTTGACTATCCACATGTTCATGTTTCGTTAACTGTTTTTGCAAGATTTTTTAAATTTATAAAAGAAAAACAATAAATATTTTTATGTGATTTCTTTATCTGCTTCCTAGAAGCAATCATTTTTCACATCGATTTTCGTAAGTTTTGATTAAAACTTGCAGCTTGTAAATCATGTAAATAAATGAGATTTGTATATCCTCTGCTTAAATACAACTACTACAATTACATTAGAATAAATGTACATATATATAGTGTTTAATATTTAGTTAGTTATTTCAACTCTTTTATTTGTTTCTTCTAGGAATTTTAGATTGGCCAATGGATCCATTAAACTCGTCAGAACGAGTTACACCAAATGGCTTGGGTTATTTAGACAACCCCGAACCAGACTCGTTCTTCCAATTGATGGACGACCACTTTCGCCCGTCAACACTAGGCAATTGTTCTGCAATTTTGTTCAGAAATTTATCAGCATGCAGATTTTTATCATCATCTGAATCTTGGTCAATATGTAGGGTAGAAAATTCATCCACTGTTTCCAAAAACCTCTTTATTTATTTATCATATTCAAAAAAATTCCAATGCTTGACATTATCAAGTATAACAGGTATGTATTTTACCTCAACATTATACTTAGGTTTGGGAGGTAGGGGAATTTTAAAATTGCTAGCATATACAACTAAGAAATTAGCCAATGTATTAGCCTCTATGGGAAAAAAAGATATGTTGAAGGATGATAAGAATTTATCAATGAGGTCCCAAAACTCATTCATATAATATTTCAGTCTAGGATGTCTTGTTTGATAGATATTTCTTAATTCATACACAATCAGTTCTACATCTCCAAATATTGTCAGTCCCTCAATTTTAATGTCCTTTACAGCTCTAAGCCCCAAAACTAAGGCTTCATATTTTGCAATATTATTTGTTGTTTCAAATTCAAGATTGAAAGAAAACTTTATGACATCCTGAGAGGGAGAAATGAACACTACCCCAACACCAACACTATCCTTGGAAGATGCACCATCAACATACATATTCCATAATTGAACACCCTGTCTAGTTCTTTCACATTTTGCTGATGATTTTTTTTTGATCTCTAAGGATGGATGAGGGGACTAAGTAAGGTGAAGAATACTAGACCCCAAATAAGTATCAACAACATATATGGGATCTTTTTTTGGTTTTCTCTCATCACTTATGATACATGTTAGTGGAGCTTCTCTATACAATATTTTGTCCTCACCCCCAAAGACAAGTATGGTAGCATAAGAAAGATCCATTTGTAAAGTTCCTCCTAACCTCTTAATCAATGATCTAGACAACAACATCCAAAATTTGGGGGGTACATATGCAGTTACAATGTCCATGACCATTGTTTTCATAAGTGCAATGTCCCCAATCGTCAAATCTCTGTCGGGTAACGCTACCTAAACAATTGTATCTTTGTTTTTCTGCTCTGATACCATTTTTGTAACGTCCTCGACCCTCAAACCTCTGGCGGGTAATGCTACCTAAACAACTGTATCTTTGTTTTTCTGCTCTAATACCATTTTGTGACCATTCCCGACCTTAAGCCAACAGGCTAGGCCATGCCACCAAATAACTTTGCAGAAATTTCACATATAAAACTTAACAAGAATAAATAGAGATAACATATGATATTCATATATACTTATATACATATCTATCTAATGAAATTTAAACAACTATAGAATTATTTTCATGCACCTACTCACGCAGAGGAAACAATAACACATACAATATTTAAAAGATAATTTATGTTCTGCTATCACACAACTTAATGCAGAAATAATAGTAAAAGCATACATGCAGTAATCACAGACATAACCATAAATATAACAACATATACAAAAAATACTCATAAATATAGCATGTACAAATACACAACATGTAAATGAATAGAAAATTGGTACTTATCTTTTAGTTGATGACCACCAACTGTGTGTAGACCTTCCATGAAGCTCCCATCCTTAGACCACGCTACTCATCACTCTCTTCAGCAGGTCACCCCTGAGCTGGGACTCAAATCCACCGGGCAAGGGATTCCTAGGCTTGGCAAGGACAACAGGAAAGTCACACAGATCAATAGGAAGGATTTTCTCCTAGGAGCCACTTACACCCACAACCCATAGAGCCTCATTCCCCACACACTTGTCCCACCCCAAGAGTGTACACCTTCACTATCACAAAGTCCATCGACTGTCGACCTCCCTTCCATGGCTTCAACAATAGGCTAGACCGGAAGTCTCAAACTACTGTAGCTGCTACAAGAATCCCTCTAGGAGAACTCAATTCCTCAACACACTCTCTCACATGGAGAGATTTTCTCATAGGCTTGACAACCTATTTCTTTACTATCACTCCTCAAAACATGGGCAAGGTGATGGAAAAAACTGAAAACGGGTAAGGAAATATAATGCGACAGCAAACCATGCTCAGCCAAGGAACTACGTTGGAAACAACAACCAACCGTTAAGACACAACATGGGCTCAGGAAATACAGGTGCACCGAGCTTCACAGGAAATACACAGGATAAATCAAGTATGACTATAGGTTTCCCTAGGTGTGTTCTTGTTTAGAGGTCGATAGTGGAGGTCATGCTCAATGCATGAGTGTGTGTGCACATCAATGAGGAGTATGGCTTCCTGTAGAGTGGTGACCCTCACAAGAATCATGAGGATGGTGAGAATCATGAGAGGAACTCCCAATGATTTGTCTTTCCCAACTATAATTTCATGTGCCCAGGTTGACACATGTCTTCCTGAAGCTACACGAGCTCCACTTAACAATCATTACCCTTCCCCGGGACTTAAGACAACACAGATTATGTCCAACCTTATCCTTTAGGAAATAATAATATAATATTATTCCATTAGAGGTAATACCTTCAACTTATCCCCTAATCCTAGACACTTAGCCTCTTCCCTTACCCTACCTAGTGGAGCTTAGTCCCCCATAACTCTTTCTTCGTGGAGGGTCTACATGTAGCGATATAATTTTATTAATGATGTGAGTATTTACATATACAAAATTAGGATCATTGGCCTTAGCATCTGTCTCTCCAGCCTAATAAACACATAAGTATTCCAGCTTATAAAAACTTGGCTCACCAGCCTATAAACATAATTACAATTCAGTAGGGGCTCAACCTTGGGGTGTTACAATCCCCTCCCCTTATTTTTTCACTGTCCTCAGTGCCAATTATTTACACATCAACAATAAGATTTCCAAAATATTCAAAAAGATGTGGGTACTCTTCCCACATAACATCTTCATTCTCCCATGTTGCGTCCTCAGAACCGTACCAGGCCCACTGAACCTTTACAAGATTTACGACTTGGTTATGGAGTTTCTTTCTCTTTTAGTCTAGTATGCATGCAAAATACACTTGAAAAGTGCCTTATTGCTCCACCTGAATCACATTCCAATCAGTCACATGATTAGCATCATGTATATTTTTCTTGAGCAATGATACATGAAATACATTATGAATAGTCATGGATTCAGGAAATGAAAGCATGTAAGATACTGGTCCAATCCTTTCTAGGATTTCAAACGGTCCACAATATCTGCCTACCAACTTTGAACAATTTCCCAACTTCAGGGAGCTTCTGTTGGCCTTCACTTTCAAGAATACATGATCCCCTACTTTAAATTACATGTGTGTTCTGTTCTTATCAACATAGTTTTTCTTCCTGTATTGGGAAACCTTTAAATTATGTTTAATCTTCAACATTTTCTCTTCCATTTCCTTGAGCAACTCTGCCCCAACCACTTCCCTATCATCTGGGTTGTCCCATATTACTGGGGTGTTTCACTTTCTACCATAAATTGCTTCAAACGGGCTCATCTTCAATGATGCTTGATACCCATTGTTGTAGGAAAATTCTACCAAGTGTAGATAATCTTCCCATTTAGATGGTTTGCCCATCACATACATTCTTAACACATATTATATCACTTGATTCATTCTTTCTTTTTGTCCATCAGACTCAGGATGATAGGTTGTGTTGAAGTTCAGGTTTGTTCCGAACCCCTCGAACAACCCTCTCCAAAATTTCGAGGTAAACTTTGGGTCTCTTTCAAACATAATCGTCTTGGGAATACCATGCAATCATGCTACTTCCCTCATATAGATATGAACAACATTAGTTTCCTTGTGAGTAGTCTTCAATGGAATCAAAATGGGAAACTTTATTAATCTTTTCCACTACCACCATGATTGCATCATGCTGCTTGCTTGTTCAGAGAAATCCTGTGATGAAATTGATTGTCACCACTTCCCACTTCCACTCAGGGATGGTTAATGGCTGCAATAACCTAGATGGGTGTCTATGCTCAGCCTTGACCTTTTGACACTCCAATCATTTGGCTATGTACTCTGTAATTTCTTTCTTCATTCCTGGCCAATAATATTGGCTCTTGACATCTAAAACTATTTTATGATATCTTGGGTGTCCAACATAAGGAACATTATGAATTTGTTTTAAAATCACACTCCTCAATTTTGGAGAATTTGGTACATAAACTTTGTTTCTGTACAAGAGAATTCCATCAATTCCCAATTCATAATCTTCAGCTTTCTATTGCATTTTACCTTGCTGCAATTTAGTTACCAATTCCATGTACTGCAAATCAACTTTTGTATCCTCAGAAATTGTTCCTTTAAGATCCGTCGGATACATGCTAATAGTTGTAGCATGTAGTTCATGCACTCTTCTACTGAGTGCATAAACCACTTTATTCTCCTTTCCTTTGATGTGCTTGATATCAAAGTCATATTCACAGAGGAATTCCAACCATATGCTATGCCTGGAATTCAATGTAGGCTGATCAAACAAATAGTTTGGACCATTATGGTCTGTCCTCAGCTCAAACCTCTTTCCCATGATATAGTGCCTCCACTTATTCAAAGCATGCACTATGGCTGCCAACTCCAAATCATGAATGGCATAGATCCTTTCACGCTCTTTCAATTTTTTGTACTTGAAGCATATCACAAATCCGTTTTGACTAAGGACTCACCAAGTCCTTCTTTGCACGCATCTACGAAAACCACAAAATCTTCATCTAATCTGCAATCTTCAGAATTGGAGCACTGGTTAACAATTGCTTCAACTACTGGAATCTCTCTTCACATTCCTCTGTCCATTGAAACTTCTTCCCTTTCCTTTGCAAGGAAATGATGGCATGATCTATTCTCGAAAACCCTGCAATGAACCTTCTGTAGTAGCCATCTAGACCCATGAAGGATTGGAATTTTGCCATATTTTTAGGTGTTTTCCACCCTTTAATGACCTCAATATTTTCAAGGTCCACTGTTATCCCTTCTTCATATATGATATGCCCCAAATAGTGAATTATGTTTTGATAAAATGAGCAATTGCTCAATTTGTAATACAACTGATGCTCTCTTAGTACTTTCAATACCATCCTCCAATGATGCTCATGCTCTTATTTCGACTTGGAATATACAAGGATGTCATCCAAAAAGACAATGATAAACTTGTCTAAATATGCTCGAAAAATGCCATTCATTAAGCACATAAAAGAAGTTGGTGCATTTGATAACCCAAATTGCACCACTGTGAAATCATGATGACCATACCTTGTTTTGAAGGTGGTATTGCTGATGTCTTCCTCTTTAATCCTTGATGGTATCCTGACCTAAGATATATCTTTGAGAATATTCTAGCATCTTTCAACTGATCGAAGAGATCATCAATCCTTGGTAAGGAATACTTGTTCTTTATAGTTACTTTATTCAACTGTCTGAAATCAATGCACAATCTTAATGTCCCATATTTCTCCTTCACGAACAGGACTAGGGCATCCCAAGGTGACACACTTGGGCATATATACCCCTTCTTTAGAAGTTCTTCCAGCTGCATTTGCAGTTCCTTCAGCTCTGGTGTACTCATTTTGTAAGGAGTCTTTGACACTCGAGTTGTTCCAGGCATTAAATTAATAGAGAAATCAATATCTCTCTGTAATATCCCCAAGGGTGAACCCTGTTGTAATCATGTTTATGAATTGTAAATCATGTTTTGTATGCCGGTGAGCCGAGTATTGATAAGATGGTAGGCTTATGTGTTTATTAGGCCAGAGAGCCTAAGTGTTAAGGCCAGGATGCATTTTTTTGTATATGTATTATGCAGAACGTTAATAAAAATATAAAAATCACTGCATGTAGACCGACCATGAAGAAAGAGTGATGGAGGACTAAGCTTCCATAGAGTGGGTAAAGGAAAAGGGGATGAAAGTTTGGAAAAAGAGGCTAAGTGTTTAGCCTAGGGGCTAAGCTTGGGGGCTTAAGTCCTTGGGAATAATAATTTATTATTATTCCAAAATCTATGTGACAAAACATGTTTTTATCCTAAGTTCCTTGAAGGGGAAACATGTGCAAAAGGGGACACAGGTTGATGGAGCGCATGCAACCTCATGGGTGACATGTGTTGGCCCTGACACAAGAAATTTAACCCAAAGATTGAGCCTTGGAGGGGGTTCGTCCTCCATTCAGCGGTGAGATGTCTGACCCGTGAGAGTCTAGGAGGTCCTTTGTTGCTGCGTCCGTGCTGCTAGTTTCCAGATCCTCTGTTTGAAAACCGTTTTCCCCTACTTTGGAACCTCTGTTGTTTTTACCCTCACGCAATTCTGAGAACCGAAATGGGTGAACTGTTCTATGTCTTCTATGGAACCCGACACCGGGGAAATCGCCTGAGCGTGCTGTGTCTAGTGTCAGGTCGTCGCCATTTTTGGATCTATGCCCATATACTGTTGCGACTGTCACCCTTGTGGGAAATGAGTTGAAGATTGGTTGAAGAACCAGGTTGTCAGGCCTGTGGTAGAAGAGGCAGGTTGTTAGGCTTGTGAGCATCTCTCTCCAGGTGAGAGAGCTTGCTGGGAAGTGGTTTTCTCCTAGAGTGAGTCCAGCAATAGCTACAAAGCTCTAAGAATTCCTGATCCATCCTGTTGCCGAGGCCCAGAGAGGGAGGTGAAGCATCGCTGGACTATTCTTGTGAAGGTGTATAATCCCGAGTGGAACAGGCATGTGGGGAATGAGATTCTGTTAGTAGTGGGCGTAAGAAGGCTCCGGGGGAGAATCCTTCTGGTTGCTCTATGTAGTTTTTCCTGTAACCTCAACCTAGTCTAGCATTCCCTTACCTTGGGTGGAGCTTAGTCCGAGCTAGGGGGTGACCCACTGTTAAGCGTGATGAGCAGTGAGGTCTAATGCTGGGAGGTTCATGGAAGGTATGCACGTGGTTGGTGGAATTATCATAGTTTCAAAGATAAGTATCAGTTTTTGCTTAATATTATGTTTTGCATGCCTGTGATGCTTATATGTTATCATGTATTCTATTGCACATATGAGTTATTGTTAATGTCCTTGATGATGTATATTAGCAATAATCATGTGCTTACTCTGTATTGTTTGATTAAATCTGTTAATTAGAGTTAATATGCATGTTATATATATGAGTATGAGAATGTTTTCGCATGGTAGCATTTCCCAAAAAGTGTATTGGTGGCCAGGGACCTTACAATATGGTATCAGATCCATAGTTTCAATGCTAATCCTATATGAGCCAGATAAGTGGTCTTTGGACCCAAGGTTTTGAGAGGAAATTGTGTCTGGAGGACTAATTTCAAACCTTAAATTGTCTTTGAATGCCAAGGAGTTACTTGGCCATGTCACGAAGCTCAGGAGGAATAGCGGTAGAATACAACTGCAGTCATAGATCAGCTGTGCGGAGAAGATTTGGATCATCCAATCCACGTCGAGACACTTAAGAGAGCGCGCAGAAGAGATCAGATCTGGGCCATCAGATATGAGAGCGTGTGGACCAACAACCATTGGATCCAGGGAATATGGACAAGGTTTAAAACCCTTTAGAGTTGCACACGAGTGTGGAAATCATGATACATGGAGCCCTGACATCATCATAACTGTCCATCGAGAGGGACGCATGGAGAGAGATCAGCCTTTCACTGAATCGTGACTTGAAATGGTCAAAGGGCGAGTCCGTGAGAATTTACGAAACACGAATTCACAGTTGGATCACAACCATTGATCAAGGAGAAATCTGGACCATTAATTGTCCAGGAGGAATTGCGACATTTCAGGGATCGAAAGAACAAAGGTGGGAGGTCTTTCAATCTCGCGACACACAAAATCCCAATATCTGAAATCCCAACGAGATCGTGGGGAAGTCAGGACCGTCAGATTAGGAGCTTTAAAATGTCGGTATTTTGGAAGTTTGACCGTTGGGAGAATGGGAGGTGCTAATGCACAAACTCCTGAGGCCCAAAATCATGAAATCCCAATGAGCCAAAGTATTGAGTCAGGTTAAGGTCACTAGGATTGATGAGGACATAGGGGATGTGTGCCACGTGCCAGTGGGTCCCGAAGGAAAAAGTAGATGTAGTAGGGTCAGATAGCGTCACCCAAGGTAACATGGACCTTCTTAAGGACACCATGTGTCACCACCTTGGTTGGTGACAATGGTACTATGGGCCCGGGGATGAGAAAGGTCACAAGTTCGGAAGTTGGGAGTTGGAGAGGAAAGAGAGTGTGAGAGCCTCCAAGACTGAAACCTTGAAACTCGAAATCCTGAATTTTCGATGAGGGAACCTTGTAGATATAGCTCTTGGTCATGACCCTTGGTCGCGTGGGGTTGGGGAAATAGAGGAAAATGGCTATGGCCTGAGTGTACTGTAGAGCCGAGCAGAGCTAAGAAAATTCATGAAAACTGAACATTTTCTTGAATTAATTTGTTTATGAATATTGTGGGATTTGTTAAGGAATAATTCATTGAAAAATTTCGGTTGTCTATAGGTTGTGTTTGCAGAAGTTTAACGAGCGCCAGAATAGTTTAGCGTTGCCAGAGAGTGCAAAGAAATGGAAGAGACTCAGAATGCTTCCAATTCAGAAAATGAAAGAGAAGGAATGGATGTCCACTTGGGAGTGGAAGTATCGAACTCCAATGGGAATTTAGAAGAGATAGATAAGGAAGGAAACATGATGAAAATCGTTGAAAAATTGTAGAAATATGCCCAAAATCACCGAGTAGATAGAAAAACTCTCAGAAAATCTCAAGAAAAATGGGGTGAATTTAACATAAAGTTGTTAAAGAGTTTGGAGAGAATAGAGAAGAATTTAGAGAAGGAGAGTGACTCGAGAAGAACAGGGAGTCACCACACTTATGAGGGAAGAAGGTCAAGTAGTGTGGTTAGACACCATCATCACTCCCAAGGTTGCTTCAAGAGAAGGACACACAGTAGTTCAAGCCCATCTCCTACCAGAAAGCACAGGAGATCTGGAGTGGATGAACTAAAGGGAGAGATGAACAAGATTAAGCCTCCTACATTTGATGGAGAACATAAGAATGAGGAAGATGCCAAAACATGGTTGCTTGGCATGAGGAAATATTTCCAACTAAAGAATTATTCCTCTCATGCAGAAGGAATAATTCTGGTGTATCAATTGAAAGGAAAAGCATCTATGTGGTGGGATCAGCTTGTGCGGGTACAACACATTAGAGAGAAATATATCACTTGGAAAGAATTCAATAGGTATTTCAAGAAGAAGTATTTGGCTAAGAGATATTATGACAGAAAAATGAAAGAGTTCTTTGAACTCAAGCTAGGAAGCATGACTATTGATGAGTATGAATGTAGGTTCTTGGAATTGCTGAAGTATGTTCCATTCATCAAAGAGGAGACTATCAAGATTCAAAGGTATTTGAGTGGACCTCCATCTTCCACTGGGGACAAGATCTAGTATGATGACCCCAAGACCATGGAAGAAATGATAAGAAGAGTGAAATTATTATACCAACATCAAAGAGAAAAGCCTACCTTTCGGAAGGTTTGGGATGAACAGAAGAAGTTTAAGAAAGAGCAGAGGTAGAAGGGAAACAAGCCTCCCTTTTTCAGAAACAGTCCTCAAGGACATCCAATGTTTAGAGGGCCGAGAATGGCTGAAGTAGGGGAACAAAGGCCAAGACAGATTCCCATTCAGTGTTGGGGCTATCAGGGAAGCCATAAGTACAGATATTGTCCCCACAAAAATGGCAAAGTGAGAGTTGTCTATAATGTTCAACAAGCTGAAACAGTGGAGGACATGGGAAGAGGAATACAAAGGATCTATGTGGCCCTGGACAACAAGCAAGATTAATTTCAATTGCACATGATTGAAGTAGAAGGTATGATCAACAACCATGCATTTACTATTTTAATTAATTCAGGGGATAGCCATATTTATATATATCCTAGAGTGGTGGAAAGTTTGCATTTATTGAGAAGCAAACATGAAAATTTGTGGTTAGTGCATATAGCTACAGGAACCAAGAGGAAATTCAATGAGTTGGTTAAGTCATGTCCTGTGGGCATGAATGGATTGAGCACGAAGGCCGAATTGAACATTCTGCCTTTAGGCTCTTATGACTGTTTAATTTGGATGGACTGGTTGGACCAACACCATGCCATCTTGTACTATTGTAACAAGGCATTCACATTCCTGGATGAGGAGGGGAATTAGAAAATAGTCCAAGGAATTCCCAGAGCTGTTGCTATTAGAGAAATCTTAACAATGCAACTGAAGAAGTGCTACAGAAAAGGCTGTCAATTATTTGCAACCCATGTGGAGGAAACAACCAAGGATAAGGTGTCATGTATTGGAGATCATGCAGTACTAAAGGAGTTTGAGGATGTATTCTAGGAGGTACTAGGATTACCTCCGAAAAGAGATATTGACCTCTCTGTAAATTTGATGCCTGGAGCAGCTCAAGTGTCGAAAGCTCCTTACAGAATGAGTACGCCAGAGCTAAAAGAGTTACAATTGCATCTTGAAGAGATTTTGAAGAAGGGGTATATACTCCCAAGTGTGTCACCTTGGGGAGCCCTGGTTCTGTTCGTGAAGAAGAAATATGGAACATTGAGATTGTGTATCAATTTCAAACAATTGAACAAAGTGACTATAAAGAACAAGTATCCTCTGTCGAGGATTGATGACCTATTCGATCAGTTGAAGGATGCAAAGATATTTCGAAGATAGATCTCAGGTTGGGATATCACCAGGTAAGGATAAAGGATGAAGACATCAAAAGGACCACCTTTAGAACAAGGTATGGTCATTACGAGTTCAAAGTGGTGCCGTTTGGACTGTCAAACGCACCTGTTGTTTTTATGTGTTTGATGAATGGTGTATTCAGGGACTATCTGGACAAGTTCGTCATAGTCTTCCTGGATGACATTCTGGTGTATTCCAGGTCAGAGGAAGAGCATGAACAACATCTTGGGATGGTGTTGGAGTTGTTAAGAGAGGACAAACTATATTCCAAGTTGACCAAGTGCTCGTTTTATCAGGAGGAGATCCACTACTTGGGGAATATTATTTCAAAGGATGGAATAGATGTGGATCCTGAGAAAATTAAGGCCACCAGGGAATGGTCAGCACCAAGGAACGTAAAAAAAGTCAGATACTTTATGGGTCTAGATGGCTATTACATAAGATTTATTGCAAGGTTATCAAGGATAGCTCACCCTATCACTTCCTTGGAAAGGAAGGAGAAGAAGTTTCAGTGGAAAGAAGATTGTGAGAAAAGATTTCAACAATTGAAGCAACTGTTAACCAGTGCTCCAATCCTAAGGATTTCAGATCCAAATAAAGAATTTGTGGTGTGAACAGATGCATGAAAAGAAGGATTGGGAGGATTCCTCAGTCAAAATGGATTCGTAATTTGTTATGAATCCATAAATTTGAAAGAGCATGAAAGGAACTACGCAACTCATGATTTGCAGTTAGTGGACATTGTTAACACTTGGTAAATTTCCTAGAGGTTGACAGCAGAAGAAATCTACTAAGGTAACTTTATCCAACCACTTTTGAAGCTGGGATATAGCCCTTCCAACTTCAGAGAGGGATCTCTCTATATGATTTAGCTATGTTTCCAATTTTAAATATTAGTCTAGGTAAAAAAATAGGTCGGTTTTATTGTCAAAGCGTTTTTTCGAATTGGTTGAGACAGTCTACACATCCATTGGGCTATGGGGTCTGTGTTTTAATAAAATATGAAATACAAACCAGAAACGCAAAGGGAAAACTTTCACAGGGCGAGATAATATAATCACTGGATCTTTTAGTAGCTTAAAAGATGAACAACAGAAAGATGAGAAAGCTAATTCCAACAAAGAAGCAGTTAAGAATTTCTTTATTGAAAACACTAGAAGATAAAACACTAAGATCTTTCGAGTCAGAAACAGGGTATACGAGATAAATCCTGCAACATTCGTTACTCTTAAATATTAGATTCCGAACACAGTATGATAACAAAGCGAGAATAACATTCAACTTAGAGAGAAAAATATCACCAACGAATACATGCAAGAATCCTGTAAAAGTGCCTCCTTTTATTAATGGTAGATCTCTTAAAAAATATTACAGTCTGATAGCGTCAGGGTGTGAAGATCAACAACCTTCAATAATTCGAAAGGTGAAGTATTTATAACTCAAATTACAAACGATCCTGTCATTAATGACCAGGACGTGCTAAATCTATTTTTATCCTAACTAACTTAACAAAATTCCTAAATCTCGGAACTGCTTGATGATGTGGTGTAACTGCATGCTGATTTCTGGGTGGGCCGTTGATGAAGCCTCTGCACGACCTCATCTGACTGGACGAATGACTGGACTGGGATAGCTCATTGGATAATTGATCAGATCACAGAGTTCCTCCCATCTAAGATGACCGGGCACGTTGACTTTGAGTAGCCTTCGATACACTTCATCCATTTCTATGTACTTGGCGAATGTAGGCTTGGTGAGGAAGATGTATCGAATATTGTGTTGGATACTGATGTCCCATTGGAGGGCATCTAGGAATGCCTTTCCAGTGATGCTCCCTTGAATGCCTGCAAACTTTGAATTGTCCTTAGCCACATCGGCCAATCTCTTCTTGTAGTCTGGGAGTGTCATCAATTTATCATTGATTACTTTCAGACCAGGAAGACCTTTCTTCTGGAGAGCTTCAATCTTACTGAAGAATCTCTGTACCCCCAGGTCCATGGCCTGAACCTTTTCTTCCAGCTGAAGCATTAATCCTCTCTTGGTCAAAAATCTTTTAACCTCAAGGATGGTCTCTGTTCTGTCTTCAATTTTCAGCTCTTCCAGCTCTTCCCTGGTCTTAGAATTGAGGAACTTGATGATCTCGTTTGCCTATGTTGGCATGTCTCCCAATTATACTATGATCTTTTCAATGGACTGTTTGCTCCTCTGGACCAATTCATTCTACTCAAACATGATCTGGATCATGGTTCATATCTCGTTCATGGACTTAGTGATGTCTGTCCATACACTCTCTTTCACCTCAGCTAAAGTCTTTCCTGCCACTGTTTGCTTCCGGAGCTGCTGTAGCTCCTGCTTGAGCTGCTCTGTCACCTGCTTTTCCTTGGAGAGGCTGGTCTGAAAGGAAGATTTGAGTTCCTGAAGGTTCTCAATCTCCTTTTTAAGCCTGCCGATCTCTGTTTCTTGCAGGTTCATTTTTTCCATGGATTTAGCGAGGTCGGTTGTCTTCTCCTGGGATGTCAATGGAGTTGCGGATGGGATTTCTGTCACTGATGCTGTGCTCACTCCTGAAATTGGAATAGCACTCAATGGAATGACTTCCATGGGCTTTAGTTGCTCTTTCTCCTTTAATAGTTTCTCCATCTCAACTTCCATTTCTTTAAGATGTGCATTCTGCTCCATGAGAAGATTTAGCATTTCATCCTTCTCTCCTTCTTTCTCTGCTATCTCCTTCGCCTGCGAATCCTCTGTGGGCGGGAGCTTCAGTTGCTTCCTCAAGGATGCTATGTCAAAATTCTTCTTCTTTATCATTTCCTCAGCTGCTTTCACGTTTGAAGGATCATAACCGATCTTGAGGACCAGCTCCTCCAAAGTCTTGATCCTATTGTCCTTTGCAAAGGATGATATCTTCTCCAGCTTGAGTTGTGTTTGAACATTGTTCAGAGACACCTGCAGTTTGGACACAGAAGTGGAAGCATGCGCCAACATATAGAAAACCATTTCTCCTGTCTGCTTGTGCAGATCCATCTGGTTGGCCGGATGCACATCCTTCGTCTGGAATTCAAAGGTGGCCCTTTTATAATCGGTGATCACCTTTGGATCTGGTACCTGTTCCTGGAGGAATTCCATATGCATCCTTCCCTTCTTAGTGTCGAATGCAGATAGCAACCTATGTTGCGCAGTCGACATCTTCTTTCAGAACTGGGTGCAAGTACTACTGGTCAGGGTCTGGTTCCTTTTCTTGATCAACTCATACTTTTTGAAGATGCTCAGTTTTGGTGCCACCTTGCCTGGCTGGGTGGTCAATGGAGAATCTGTAGATTTTTTCAGCAATGTTGAGGTTATGCCTTTATGGAGGCTCGAACCGAAGGGTGGAATACTAACTTTGGTCACTATGGTAGACGGGGCTTCTTTTTCCCCAGTTGGGCCAAGAGCTGCAATAGTCTTAGGCCTCTTGGTATGCAGCTGGAATTCCTCGGAAGATACCTCAGTGACAGGTGGAGATAAATCCTGCCTCGGCCTCTTCTCTTTAGGGACCTATGGAGTGGTCGTTTGTGACACAGTGGCCGGGGGATCCTGCTGTTCTACTTCAATCAATGTGTTAGGCTCCCAGGCTGTCTGATTTGCGAACTTCTCAACTTTGGGATTTGACACATGAACATATGGGATGTTTTTGTTCTTCACCCTCATTTCTGAGATGATCCCACATGGATCATAATGCCATGGGAAACTCATGAAGAATTTCATCTCCCTTAGCATCCT
This sequence comes from Picea engelmannii, assembly GCA_009831015.1. Classification (NCBI taxonomy): domain Eukaryota; kingdom Viridiplantae; phylum Streptophyta; class Pinopsida; order Pinales; family Pinaceae; genus Picea; species Picea engelmannii. The sequence goes on along the minus strand of ML779438.1, from coordinate 408,501 downwards.
GTCTGCTTCTTCCCCAGCTCCCTGATTGTTGCAGATGAAGGAGCCAATCTGCCCCTTGATTCTAAGCTGCTACTTTTAATTCAATGACACAAAGTGGATATCATCAGAATTTATAATCTGCCTTATATATTCCAAAGCAAAAATCCTGACAGGAAGATACTTGGGCATCTTATATGGTGCCAACTCGCACCCGTATACTCTGATCTCGGTGTGATCCTGGTATAAATACCAATCACCCGTCTTTGTGTTATCCGATAGGTGCAGGATCCTCTGAACTTTATCGTTTATCCGAGGCTCGGGCCTACCTCTTAGCATACTTACCATAGGGTAGTAGAATTGGTCGATGAACTCCTTGAAACTGAAATCAGTGGAGTTGTGCTTGAGCAAGGAGGTCCATGCTATGACTGCCTGAGGTCTACCATCTCCATTCATCTTCTGCATGGAAAAGCTAAATTTATCCGCCTGGAAGAAGACGAACAAGTAGGCTAGTATCGATGAGTTTCTAAACATGCCTTCCGTGCCGAAATTCACGAACTGTTCGTGAATATTGTCTGCCAAGAATGTGCTGAAGTCAAACTGGGTGGTGGGATTTTCATCGGTAGAGAAGATGGATAGAAAACCCAGAATGGGTTCATCTACCCACTGATCAGAATAGTATCCTAACAAAGCACAAAGGGATGAGATGACCTGGTTTCCCTTAGTGGAGAACATGGAAGATGGATAAGGATGATTTGTGGAGGGAAATTGAGCAAATGGGGGAAGGAAGAGCTCGAATATTTGAGCTCTTTGGGGGAAGGTCATTTTCTGGTATAATTTTGTGAGAATTTCCAGGTTGAAGGGAGACACAGAGTCGACTCGGGGGATTTGCATCATCTGGTCTATGGATTCGGGCATGATGAGGAACAGGATCTCTCCGGATGAGGAGATGACGACTCTTTGTTTGGGAATATAGTGGGATTGACACTTGAGAGTGAACTCAGGAAAATGGTGGATCTGAGGGAAGAGGTAGAGGGGTAAATTGGACTCCAAGAGTCTAATTTCATCACTCTGGTCTAGGAAAACTTCCTTGAGCTATGACTGGAGGTCTGAGAAATCAAAATCGCATTTAGTATCTGTTATTAATCGGTCTTTGTCGACCAGTGGGATCCTGTCCAGGTCGACAGGAGGCAGGAGAAACAGATTCTCCTCTCCTTCTGCTTGTTTGGATTTTGGCGCCATTTCTGCAACAGTACCTGCAATAAAACACAATGTTATTGGGGGCAACTGACTGTGGATGAGGGCAACAGACTGTAATGGAGGAGTAAGCGGTGAATTTCTTTGGTGCGATGGGTGAATAGTGAAAGTAAGGGGAATAACTGTAGTTTTAAGTAAACGGGGGTCGGTTGGGTGCGGGAGATAGGTCAGCTGGATAACGGATAGGTTATCCAGTAATAAATGGCCAACAGATCATTTTGAGGGTGAGATGGCGGGTGACGGTGGCTGAGGGATACGGATGGGTGACGTGGCGGATATCGATTGGAGGTAAAAGTCATAGTAAGGGGCTTTCCACGAGCGAATGGGGGGGAAGGACTAACAACAGTTATGCGACATGACCATTTTGAGAAAAGTGGAAGGTGATGTCCAGAGGTGATGTAGGTCTGTCATACAGTAGGAAATGATGGGACCTGGGGCCATTGGATTGCTCCCATGTCTAAAAAGGGACCCGCCGTAGGAGGAATACCATTCCGGACCCCCCCCCCTTAGTTAAAGGCATATCAGTGGGGGGGGGGGGGTACGAAATACATTTTGGGCTGTCAATCTGTGCACCTGATCCTGAGCCGCAGATCTATGCGCTCTGTTTATGACACATTCTGGACCCCCCCCTCCATTAAAGGCAGATCGGATGGGGGGGTCCGGAATCCAATGTTGACCGTAGATCTGTGTGCTCGATCCTGGGCCGTCCAGATGTGCGTGGGTCTTATCAGCGATTCTGGACCCCCCCCTCCATTAAAGGTAGAACGGTCGGGGGGGGGTCCAGAATGATCTATCCACCGTAGATCTGGGCACAATCATCTGGACCCTTGATACATGATCAGAGAATAAGTGAGGAGCGGAAAACTCATGCGCCCGGGAAAACTTAGGATAAATGCATTTTATGGGTTTTTCCAAGATTTTTCGAATAGACACCACCATGGGGCTTGACCAAACTATCTTTTAAGCATCTGAAACATGGTGCAATATTTACATCAAGCTGGTTTTATTAAAATGAAGCAATAATGCAACTAACCTATGTTCTAACCTAGTTTCCTATGACTGTTAACCCAGATTAGACTGTTGGGTTAAGAATTTATTCTACCCTGGGGCTATCTGACAAAGATTAGATAGTTTGGCCAGATTTATTCACTAATCTAACCTAGACACTTTGGCTAAGATTAAACTGTTTAGCCAAACTCCTTCACTACCCTATCAACATCAAATTTAAAAAGAACTTGGCCATGCTTGAAAGGTATGGACCAAGTTACTATTATTGCATGGGGCTTTTATTGAAATTCTTTTATGCCCTCTTTTTCTTTCTTTCTTTCTTTTTTTTTTTTTCAAATTATTTGCAAAATGAAAAATCATTTGTCAACAAAAACACTAGAGACAGATAATATCCCAGTCACCAGTTGATCCTATAACTTATAGGGTGATAACAGACATCATTCACGCTCTGAGGAAATGGATACATTACCTCATGGGAAGGAGGTTTCAATTGAGAACAAACCACAGTGGTCTAAAGTATTTGTTTGATCAACCAACCTTGAACACTAGGAAAAGTAGGTGGTTGGAAGTTCTCTGTGAATACAATTTTGATATCAAGCATATCAAAGGGAAATAGAATAAAGTGGTTGATGCATTCATTAGGAGAGTACACGAATTACATGCTACAACCATTATCATGTACCGAACTGATGGAAAGAGTAGAATTTTGGAAGCTGGAAGTGAAGATTTGCAGTACATGGAGCTGGTAGCAAAGCTACAACAAGGTGGGATACCACAAAAAGTGGAAAATTATAAGTTAAAGACTGTTGGAATACTTCTGTACAAGAACAAAGTTTATGTGCCTAATTTCCAGGGTTTGAAACTTGCGATTTTGAGAGAAATGCATAACGTGCCTTATGTTGGGCACCCTGGATATCAGAAAACCATGGAAGTAGTCAGGAGCAATTACTTTTGGCCAGTAATGAAGAAAGAGATCACTGAATGCATCACCAGTTGTATGGAATGCCAAAAGGTTAAAGTTGAGCATAAGCACCCAACAGGGTTGTTGCAGCCTTTACCCATTCCTGAGTGGAAGTGGGGGGTAGTGAAAATGGACTTCATCACAATATTTCCCAGAATAGGCAAGCAACATGATTCAATTATGGTGGTGGTGGACAAGATTTTGAAAGCTACCCATTTCATTCTGTTAAAGACTACTCATAAGGAAACAAATGTTGCTAATATTTTTATGAAGGAAGTAGCACGATTGCATGGAATACCCAAGATAATGGTGTCTGACAAAGACCTGAAATTCACCTCGAATTTCTGGAAAGGGTTGTTCAAAGGATTCAGAACAAATCTGAATTTCAGCACAACTTACCATCCTAAGTCGGATGGGCAGACAGAGTGGGTGAATCGAGTGATAGAAGATGTATTGAGGATCTATGTGATGGACAAACCATCGAAATAGGAAGACTACATACACTTGTTAGAATTTTCCTACAACAATGGGTATCAAGCATCATTGAAGATGAGTCCATTTGAAGCACTTTATGGCAAAAAGTGAAATACTCTAGTAAGATGGGATAATCCAGTCGACAGAGCAGTAGTTGGGCCAGAGTTGCTCAAGGAAATGGAATAATAGATGCTAAAACTTAAGCAGAATTTGAAAGCTTCCCAAGATAGGAAAAAAAGTTATGCTGATAAAAACAAAACCCACAGAGAGTTTAAAGTGGGAGATCATGTTTTTCTGAAAGTAAAATCCAATAGAAGTTCCCTGAGGTTGGGAAACTGCGCTAAGTTGACAACCAGATTTCATGGGCCATTTGAAATCCTAGAAAGGATTGGGCTAGTTGAATATATGATTGCATTACCTGCATCCATGAGTATACATAACGTATTTCATGTTTCAATTCTTAAGAAATATATACCTAATGCTAATCATGTAATTGATTGGAATGTGATTCAGGTGGAGCAAGAAGGTGTCCTGCAAGTGCATCTTGTGCACATATTGGACCGGAAAAGAAAACAACTCCATAATCGATCCACAGGGCTTGTAAAGGTCCAGTGGACCTAGTACGGTCATGAGGACATGACATGGGAGCATGAGGATGCTATGCCGACAGAATACCCACATCGTTTTGAAGATTTTGAAAAATCTTGTTGATGTGTGAAATTTGCACTGCAGACAGTGCAAAAATAAGGGGAGGGGATTGTAATATCCCCAAAGATGAACCCTGTTGTAATCATGTTTATGAATTGTAAATCATGTTTTGTAGGTTGGTGAGCTGAGTATTGATAATATGGTAGGCTTATGTGTTTATTAGGCCAGAGAGCCTAAGTGTTAAGGCCGGGATGCCTATTTTTGTATATGTATTATGCAGAACATTAATAAAAATATAAAAATCACTATGTGCAGACCGACCATGAAGAAAGAGTGATGGGGGACTAAGCTTCCACAGAGTGGGTAAGGGAAAAGGGACTGAAAGGTTGGAAAGAGAGGCTAAGTGTTGAGCCTATGGGCTAATCTTGGGGGATTAAGTCCTTGGGAATAATAATTTATTATTATTCCAAAAGATATGTGACAAAACATGTTTTTATCCTAAGTTCCTGGAAGGGGAAACGTGTGAAAATGGGGACACAGGATGATGGAGCGCATGCAGCCTCATTGGCGACATGTGTTGGCCCTGACACAAGAAATCTAACCCAAAGATTGAGCTGTCGAGGGGGTTAGTCCTACATTCGGATGTGAGCTCTTTGAACCATGAGAGTCTAGGAGATCCTCCATTGTTGCATCTGTGCTACCAGTTTCCAGATCCTTTGTTTGAAAACTGTTTTCCCTTGCTTTGGAAACTCTGCCATTTTTACCCTCACGCAATTCTGAGAACCGAAATGGGTGAACTGTTCTATGTCTTCTATGGAACCCGACACCGGGGAAATCGCCTGAGCGTGCTGTGTCTAGTGTCAGGTCGTTTCCATTTTTGGATCTATACCCATATACTATTGTGACTACCACCCTTGCGGGAAATGAGTTGAAGACTGGTTGAAGAACTGGGTTGTCAGGCCCATGGTAGAAGAGGTAGGTTGTCAGGCCCGTGAGCATCTCTCTCCAGGTGAGAGAGCTTGTTGGTAAGTGGTTTTCTCCCAGAGTGAGTCCAACACTAGCTATGGAGCTCTGAGAATTCCTGATCTGTGCCTGTTGTCAAGGCCCAGAGAGGGAGGTGAAGCACTGATGGACTGTGCTTGTGAAGTTGTATACTTCTGGGTGGAACAAACATGCGGAGAATGAGATTCTGTTAGTAGTGGGCATAAGAAGGCTCCTGGGGAGAATCCTTCTGGTTTCTCTGTGCAGTTTTTCCTGTAACCTCAACCTAGTCTAGCATTCCCTTACCTTGGGTGGAGCTTAGTCCTAGCTTGGGGGTGACCCACTGTTGAGCGTGATGCACAGTGAGGTCTAAGTCTGGGAGTTTTGTGGAAGGTCTGCACGTGGTTGGTGGAATTACCACCGTTTCAAAGCTAAGTATTAGTTTTTGCTTAATATTATGTTTTGCATGCCTATGATGCTTATATGTTATCATGTATTCTCTTGCATATATGAGTTATTGTTAATGTCCTTGATGATGTATATTAGCAATAATCAGGTGCTTACTATGTATTGCTTGATTAAATTTGTTAATTAGATTTAATATGCATGTTATATATATAAGTATTGAGAATGTTTCCACGTGGTAGCGTTTCTCGACAAGTGGATTGGTGGCTGGGGACGTTACACTCTCTTTGGGGGTAGTCCTGGTACCCCCTTGAACACATCTTCAAAATCTTCGAGGACTGCATGATCCTCCAATTTTGGCACCTTATCCTTATATGCTTCCTCCATATGAGCTGCAACTATTTGACAACCCTTCCTGTAACATTTGTTCAGTTGCATTGCTGAAATTTCTCTGACAGTAATTGCCCTAGGAATTCCTTGGACTATTCGCTCATTTCCTTCCTCATTTAGGCAAGTGAATGCCTTGTTACGAAAATCTAACATGGAATGGTGTTGGTCCAACTGATACATACCAATTAGGCAATCATATGATACCAGAAGAAATATGTTCAAATCTTCCTTGGTATTCATTCCATTCATTCCCAATGGACATGATTTAACCAACTCAACAACCTTTCTCTTGGATCCTGTAGCCAACTGCACCAACCAAGATTTCCCATGATTTATTCTTGGTAATTGAAATCTTTCCACTACCTTAGGATCTATATAGCTATGACTAGCCCCTGATTCAATTAAAATAGTAAAGGAATGGTTATTGATCATACCTTCAACTTCAATCATGTGTGATTGAAACTCATCTTGCTTGTTGTCCAAGGATACATAGATACTTGGTACTCTTTTGCCCATGTCCTCTACCATTTCTGCTTGTTGAGCATTGTGAACAACTCTGACTTTGTCACTTCTGTGAGGAAAATATCTATACCTATAATCTCCCTTACAACCCCGACATTCCATAGGTGTCTGCCTTGGCCTTTGCCCAACTACTTTGTCCATCCTGGGCTCTCTCAAAAATGGTTTTCCTTGAGGACTATTTATGAAAAATGGCGGCTTGTTCCCCTTCTTCCTCTGCTCCCTTTTAAACTTATTCTTGTCTTCCCAAGCTTTTTGGAAAGTAGGGTTTCCTTTTTTTTGATCAAATAAACATTTTTCTCTCCTTATGGTTTCTTCCATAGTTTTGGGATCATCATACTGGATGTTGTCACTAATGATAGATGGAAGCCCACTAAGATACCTTTGAATCTTAACTATATCGTCCTTGATGAAGGGACACACTTCAACAACTCCAAGAATCTTATTTCATACTCATCAATGGACATACTTCCCATTTTGCGTTCAAAGAACTGTTTCATTTTCTTGTCATAATACCTCTTGGTTAAGTACTTCTTTTCAAAATGCCTCTCGAATTCCCTCTAGGTAACATTATTCTCTCTGATGTGTTGCACTTGCACAAGCTGATCCCACCATATGGACTCCTTTCCTTTTAGCTGATAGATGGAAATTATTCTTTCTACACAAGAAGAGTAATTCTGCAGTAGGAAATATGTCTTCATGCCCAACAACCATGCCTCAACATCTTCATATTTCTTTTTCTCTCCATCAAAAGTAGGAGGTTTGATCTTATTCATTTCTCCCTTCAGTGCATCCACCTCAAATCTCCATGGATGTTGTTATCTCCTCAAAAAAATCAATTGAGATTTTTCATTTTAGGTGATAGGATGTCTTTAAAAAGGTACCTTTAAAAAAAATTTAATGCTTATTTTTCAAAGCTTTACGCATCTAATAAATTTTAAATAAACTTTCATTTAGTTTTTATCTGAACTAATTCAAATCTCAGGTTTCAGTGGCTTAGGCGAATATTTCGACTATCCATTAGCCACTGAAAGCCTTAGCTTTCAGAAGCTTAAAGAAAGGAATCCAGGTCCATTTTAGCCACTGAAATCGCTGAAGGAGGGAAATACCCAGCACGTCCTATCACATGTTTCAACCGACGAGTTCAAAATTTCTATGATTGCACAAGTCGCCGAAAACAATGGAGAAAGAACCATTCACAACCAGAAGCCGATTCCTCTATGATATAAGCAAATCTTTCCAGATCGTTATATCATTAAGCCATGTGCTTACGTACCCTCCATTTATTTCAGTTATCTGCCATGACTACTGCAAATCATCAACTGTTCTGCCGCACCCCTTGTAATCAATGCCACATTCTAAAGCTTACTCTAGTTATCTCATTTCTATCATAGCCGAGCCAATTTTCACTAATTCTACGCGATGTAACTCTCCCCCGAAATCTGCTCCTTCGGTCACAAGTGTGCGAAGACATTGTGGCCAATGAAGAAAGGAACGTCAACCCTGAGGAAGGAGGTCAACAACATTGGTTACCTAGAATCACACCCTGAGGTATGTCAAATATTCAAGGATGTAGGGTGTTACAGTTTTTGAAAAAAATTATAGAGTTCTCATCAGCAGGTGGCAGAGGCCTTTGCCCTCAATTTCGATGGAAAGAAATCAATCATCGGTCAGGATGAATTCGAGATAGATGAAGCCCTCATAGATGAAGTGACAGAGCTTCCTACGACTGGAGAGAAATGGTTTAAAACTATTGTTATTGAGAATGTTGAATTCAGGACTTATTTAAAACCAAAACACAGGGGTTTGATATGGAAGAAAGCTATTCCTGTATCTTTCCTTGAAGAGAAATGGCAGCAGTTATTAAAATCCATAATGGTTTATATAACTTTTGAACGATGATACAACAAGGTGATGATTTACCATTTTAAACTTATAAACCATTTGACTGGTAGAAACCCACTCAATCTGCCCTATTTCCTCCACCAAAGCTTATCCAAGATGGTTCATCAAGTCAAGGCCAAACCTAATCAAGTTGTGGGTGGATTATCCCACCATAGTCTAATCAAACTTTTGGTTTGTGAGCTGTTACAAAGAAGAGATAAAGAGTGGAATTACTTCTTATTTTGGAATGATTTTCAGACTGAGGTTTAGCCATAGGACAAAAAGAGTCCTCATTCCAAGAAGTCTTCCACTCCCATAAGTGGAAAGAGGAGGAGAAGAGCTATCTCTCCAGCCCCAGTCAATCAACCCTCTCCTTCCTCCAAGCTTGGCAAAACTAAGAAGAAATTAAATTTCAATAGTGAAGAAGAAAAGGCTAAAGAATCCCCAGTGAAGAAAAACATTCTTAACCTTCCTTACACATACTCAGAGGATGAAGAGCACCAGATTGAAACAGGGCATGAGGATTCAGTTACCACAGGGTATGAAAATTATGTTTTTGTGGATATATACACAACAAGTTATGAGAACCTTCCATCACCTACACCTCAAGAAGAACAAGAACCACAAATTGCAGATGCCTCATCTAGAAAACGAGTGAAGCAGAGTAAATAAAAAGAAATCAAGAAGATTAAGAAGAAGCTAGTCGAGCAAGAAGTGCTAGAAAGGGTAATAAAAACCAGGTGTGAAACTCTCTCAAAAAACTTTGCAGAAAGCAACTCAGCTTTGGAAAGATTATCTCATGAAAGCATAAAGGAGAAGAAAAAAAAGGACAATATTGTAAAAAACTACAACATCTTATGGAGAGTAGCTCAGGGTTTGAAGAAAAAGGTCAGGGCTTTGAGGAAAAAATACATGTCTTCAAAACACCAAGCTCAGGCATATGCTTCTCTCGAGACCCTTGTAGAGGTGGCAGTTCAGTGCAATGAACCAGAGGCAGCCAGTAACCCTACAAATTTTGAGCAAGATGCAGAAGCCTAAAAAGATCTTTCCTAGGGCATTTTTGAGCTAAGACAAGGGTATTTTTGAAATTTTGATAATTTCAGATTTTGGTGGCTTAGGCGAACATATTGATTGTTCATTAGCTACCGAAAGCACTGATAAGGAAGAAAGTTAATGTTTTTTCACAGGTCCAAGTTTTCCTTGTTCAAAAACCTCATAAATGGTTCCAATCGATGGAAGATAATTAATGACATCCTTATCAAGAGTTTTTTCTTGGTTTTGGAGGTGCTCTACAAGACATAAAGGTAAACAACGGTTAGCTATTTTCAAGGTTATAAGACTATTTGATTGTCAATAGGTGTCATGTTTGACTCCTCCCATATCACATGAGATCCAACAGCCTTGAAAGGCTCACTACACCTGCCAAGAATCTAAAGAACATAAAGATCGGTCGAGAATTTGAATTGATCTAGTTTATTGGATCTTTATCTACTTTCTTGGGCCAGTTACTGATTTTCTATTTTTGGCAAAATTTGATCCAGTAATCTAGGATCTGGAAACTGTTTGTAAAAGGCTATAAAGACAAAAGCATTTGATGAACAGAGGGTTCAATTTTGAGTTTTGTAATCCAATGTTATTATTATAAAGGCACTTTCTTTAATATATTAAGCCTACAAGCTTCTTTCATTTGTTATTGTCATACTCTCCTTCATCTTTGTTTATGCATATGAGTTGAAATCATTCTTTTGTCTATGTTTAATGGTCCCATGGTAACTGTCATCTTACTTTTGACTGTTAAACAAGAATCATAAGAATCCTTGGCTAGTTTGTTGACCCATCATATATATTGCCTATGTATGTTCTAGTTAACTGATTGGTTTTCTTATCCATTTGATTTACAAACTTGTCTGATAATAGCTCTTGAAGGCCTTTTATTGCATGAATATAGCTAGACTGTCTTGAAGATACAATCCAATGAGTTAAGATATTCATCTTGATCCAAACCCACAACCATTATTGAGGAAATAACTATAAAAAAGTTAAGTTACTAGGCATATCTGAGATACAACCTGAGAGAGTTTCCTAGAGTGATAACAAATTAGCGTCGTTTTCGGGGCGAGGAGACTGAAGCTCAGCTTCCTTGGGAGATGACAAGATCCAACTTTGATGATAGACAAAGTTTGGACACATTTTGGGTTGTAACCATCTATCTGGTGACTCCATTGGAACGAAGTGGCTCCGAGAAGGGCTCATACCAGGGAAAACCAAGAAAGACCACTGGTAGCACCAGTTCTAGATCCTGGGAAGATCATCAGAAGTGGAAAAGATTTGCAAAGACAAACTTCCAGATCTGCAAGAGCATCTAATCCAGGGATTTCAAGAAACACTTCTTCTTTTGTATCTAGAGAACCTCTTGTCGAATCCCCTTTTGCTGAAACTTCTAGTTCTCATAAAATCGAGATTGTGTCAAAAAGCTTGAAGGGTGATGAGCCTTCAATTTCCTCTGATGCTATAGATTCTATTTCTGAGCATGTTACCATATCCAATTTAAGAGAAGAAGTTGTAGAATCCCTCCAAGAAAAGGACTCTTTCTCTTCTTTGAATTCTTCACCAACTAAGCTTATAGAGGGTTTTTTCCATACTCATACCAGTCTGCTCTTGAAGATATTTTACAAGATATTTCCTCTAAGGGTGAAGAAAACTTGGCTTTATTGCTCGGTTAGTTTTATAGAGCTTCTTATTTTCCACCTTATTCATGAAATTTTCCCCAGGGTAGTCATCCTACCAGTGCTTCTCCTTCTTTCCTCAGTAAAGTCAGACAACCATTGTCCATAGTCTCACCTATCCCATCTCAGCCATCATCTTCTGAAGCTTCTTCCTCTGCATCAACCCCCAAGATTTCCATGGCTGTCCCTTTGACAAAAATGGAACAAATCTTAGCCAACAGGTATGCCCCTCTTGTGTTGCCCAATCCCCTATCAGCCATGCCGACAAGATATTATCAAAAATATATGACGAAGTTTACCGTATCCGGGGATTATACTGCTGAAGAACATATAGGAGCTTTCTATGATTATGCTGAGAACATTAACATTTCGGAGGAAGATGTTTGGACCAGAATTTTTGTGTAGAGCTTGGATGACCAAGCCAGGAAGTGGTTCAAGGAACTGCTAGCAAATTCAGTGGCAGGCATTGAGCAGTTAGACGAGGTATTTTTGAAACACTGGGGAGAAAGAAGAGATCTCTTGTATTACATTTATGAATTCAAAAATCGAAGAAGAGAAAATGGGGAATTAGTCTCAGACTTCACCAAAAAATTTAATAAGATGTTCGACAATATTCCTACAGAGATCAAGTCGATTGACGCATCAACAAAGATCACTTACTCTTCTGCCTTTGATCCAGAATTTTGCTTAATCCTTAGAGAAAGAAGATCAACCACACTCGCTTTAATGCAAGATGCTGCACTTGAGGTTGAATCTAACATTATGGAATCTCAGATACTTAAAGGAAAATTTGAGAGAAAGAAGTCATCAGATGATCCTCCTCCTTCTTCAAATACCAAAATAGAAAAGATGGCCAAGATGTTAGATAGATTGACCTCGGAAATGTCAAAACTGAAAATTCAGAGTCAACAACCAACAAGAAGTAAAGAGCCTAACGCTTATGCTCCCAGGAATCCCAATGCGTTCCCTTACAGAAGAAACAAACAGCAAGTTAGGATCCTTCAGAGAGACAAGAATGCAGTTGATGACCAAAGAATCAGGCCCCCCTTCCAAAATGCAATGCTAGAAGAAGAACAGGAGCTGTCTCATGACGAAGTTGAAGAAGAAGATGACATCAATTGCTTTGGAGATGAAAACGATTCCTTCTTTTTGATAGAAGTAGATTATGAGGAAGCCCAGATTGACGAGCAGGTTCATGAGGCAAGCATTGAAGAATCTTTTTATAAGGCATATGATCAACTAGGTTACAATTTAAGATCTAAGACTGTTGCTCCAAAGCCATTGCTTGCTGCTCCCAGGAAAAAGAAAGAAGTTGCTGCCAAGCAACCTATAGCTCCTGTAAAGTAGACTTCCACTCCTGCAAAACAACAACAGAAGCAATTGTAGCCCCAATCCAAAGAACAAGTCACCCGCAAAGCTCCTCCTAATGAGGTAAAACCTTTCGATAGATTATCATACTCTTTTAATTTCGAATCAAAAATTCAGAAGGTAAAAATACCTATGCCATTGACAGAACTTATGAAGAATGATATTTTCAAGTCTACTATCTTGAAGTCCCTTCAACCAAAGACTCCTCCAACTGCTGATTATGTAAACCTTCAAGATGACAAGCCCACAGTGACTATAGGACCTATGGTATAAGACCGAGATGACTCTTGTCCACCCTTCTACATATCCCTAAATATCGATGACAAGATCCTTCACAACTGCTTGCTTGACTCGGGAGTGTCACACAATCTTATGCCTAAAGCAGTGATGGATGAACTTGGGCTTGACATCACAAAACCTTACCATGATCTATTCTCTTTCGACTCTAGGAAATTCAGATGCCTCAGCCTCATAAAAGACCTTGTTATAAACCTTGCTCAACTGCCAATGAGAAACATGGTAATGGATGTTGTAGTGGTTGATATCCCACCCAAGTTCGGTCTCCTCTTTTCGCATTCATGGAGAAAAAGGCTGGGGGGTACCTTGAAGATGGATCTTTCGTATGCCACAGTCTCGGTATTTGGAGGAGAGATAAAGACATGATTCTCATCCAGCTCCTTTGCAGCTCACAAAGCCTACTTATCAGCAGACTGATGGAGAGAGTATTCTCATGTGGACCATGTTATTTGATGGTGCCAATACTAAAGACTCGACAAGTGTAGGTGTAGTTTTGATTTCTCCTTCGAAAGAGGCTATGCATTTGTATTTTAAGCTTGATTTCAAAACTAGTAATAATATAGAAGAGTATGAGGCTTTGCTATTGGGATTAAATTCTTCCAAGGATATGGGAATAAAAGGACTAAAAGTGTTTGGAGACGCGGATCTCATCATACAACAAGTGACCACTACTTTCCAAGCAAAACATGTCAGATTGAAAGCCTATAGGGATGAGGTATGGAAAATCAGGGACTTTTTTTCCATTTTTGACATTTCTTATGTACCCAGAGCTATGAATCATCTTGTTGATTTCCTTGCTGTCTCAACCAGTATGTTTATTCCTCCCATGCCTCCCAGACTGAATTATGAAATCCAAGTCAAATATAGACCATCCCTGCCCGAAAATATCAAATATTGGAAAGTTTTTGAAGATGATGATGAGTTTAGTATATTTCTCCAGGTGGTAGATGAATTTTTTGATATGAATATTGACCAGAAAAATCAAAATGAAGAGGAATCCAAGAATCCTAAGCTAAAAAGAAAAATGGGTCAACATGATATCATTCAGCTACCCAACAACTATATACCTCAGGGTTTGGTGCCTCTTGAGAAGCTTTTCATTCATAATGATGTCCCTTACAAACCTGATAAGAAGGAGAAATATCCTACTATCCATGAGCACAATATAGGAAGCCAAAATCATCCTAAAACCATAAATCTGTTCGCTGAATTAACCGTTGATCAGAGATCCGAATATTGTAGCATTATGAAGGAATTCAATGATGTTTTTTCCTGGAAATACAGTGATATGAAAACCTATGATACTAAGGTCATTCAACATAACATTCCCCTTGAGAAATACACCATCCCTTTCAAACAGAAACTGAGACCTATCTGTCCTCTCCTATTGCCTGTAATTGAAAGAGAAATAAAAAATCTCCTTGATGCCAAAATTATAATTGCTTTAAGATACTCCAAATGGATTGCAAATATAGTGATAGTGAGAAATAAAAATGGTGAGGTCAGGTTATGTGTTGACTTTAGAAACCTAAATAAATGCTCAAAGAAAGACAACTATCCCATACCTAAGATGGAACATTTGCTGCAAAGAATTTCAGGGGCCACTGTCATGTCTTTCCTAGATGGCTTCTCAGGCTATAACCGGATTTCTGTACATCCTAATGACCAAGAAAAAACTTCCTTTACTACTCATTGGGGTACCTTCATGTATGCCAAGATGCCATTCGGGCTAATGAATGCTGGGGCCACTTTTCAGAGCACCATGGACATAGCTTTCATGGGAGAAAAGGACAAGTTTGTCCTCATCTACCTTGATGACATCACAGTTTATTCTAGCAGTCATGCAGAGCATCTGAAGCATCTAAAAAGAGTATTTTTGAAATGCAGACAGTTCGAGATTTCATTGAACCCAAAAAAATCTCAATTTTCTCTCAAGAAGGGCAAGCTCCTAGGCCACATCGTTTCAGCAGAAGGTGTGAAAATTGATCCAGCTTGGGTGGAAGCAATTCAGAGGTTGTGCATACCAAGGTCAAAGAAGGATATCTAATCTCTACTTGGTAAGATAAATTTTGTCAGAAGATTTATTCCAAATTTCGCTGAGTTAGTGAAACACATAACTTCTATGCTAAAAAAGGGATCTGAGATAAAGTGGACAGATAATGCAAGAATTTCATTTCAGGACATCAAATAGGCTATCATGGAATCCCCCACTCTAATCAGTTTGGAGTACACCAATAAATTCTATATTTTATCCTTTGCTTCCTATGACATGGTGGAAATAGTCTTGTTACAAAAAGATGATGAAAATCTTGATCACCCGGTGGCCTTTTTCAGCAAAACACTCAGAGATGTTGAACTAAGGTATGATCCTATAGAAAAACAAGCTTATGCTCTCATTAAGTCATTAAAAGATTTCAGAATTTATATCCTCCATGCAAAGGTTATCACCTATGTTACTTCATCCTCTGTGAAGGATGTCTTGACTCAGCCTAATATTGATGGAAAGAGAGCTAAATGGATCACAAAGCTAATCGAGTTCGACATAGAAGTGAAGCCCACTAAGTTGGTGAAAGGCCAAGGCCTTGCCAAGATTTTGACATAATAGAACTGTGATCTTTTGGACATAAACTTCATTGGGGAAAGTTCAACAATTTTGCAGACAGGGGTAGCAACGGAAGGACAACATAACAACGAGCAGGTGGCCGAGCATTTGTTTTCATGTGAGTGGTATTCAGGTATTGTTCATTTTTTTACAGAAGTTGGAAGTTCCTCCTGAACTTAGTATGACTCAAGCCTGAGCCCTTAAGCTCAGAGAAATTAAATTTTGCATTCATAATAATCTTTTGTATTGGAAAGATCCTGCTGGTTTACTACTAATATGTTTAGACAAAGAAGAGTCAATTGAATTCAAACATCAGTTTCATTCAAGTATTTGTGGAAGCCATCATTACGAGAATACCACAACTCATAAGATTTTAAGGGTTGGGTATTATTGGCCTTTTCTTTTTTCAGATGTGTGTGCCTTTGTGAAATCTTGTGATAAATGTCAAAGATTCACAGTAAAACAACAACTAAAATCTATGCACCTGAGACCTATTGTAGTGAATGGTTCTTTTCAGCAGTGGGGTTTAGATTTTATAGGCGAGATTAATCCTTCATCTAGTGGTCAGCATAAATGGATCTTGGTAACCACTGACTATTTTACAAAATGGATAGAGGCAATCCCCACTAGAAATGCCACTCATCAAGTCGTCATGAAATTT
This sequence comes from Picea engelmannii, assembly GCA_009831015.1. Taxonomy (NCBI): domain Eukaryota; kingdom Viridiplantae; phylum Streptophyta; class Pinopsida; order Pinales; family Pinaceae; genus Picea; species Picea engelmannii. The sequence continues at coordinate 392,344 of ML779438.1, read as the reverse complement.
CTCTATGAGAACATTATGAGCAGATTCGGTTTCCCAAAAAGGCTAGTGATAGATAATGCAACAACTTTCAAAGCTGATGCATTGGTTGACATGTGAAAATCAATGAACATTCAATTGGTAGACTCTACTTCCTACTACCCTCAAGGTAATGGCCTTGCCGAGTCATCCAATAAGAGTCTAATCAGAATCATCAAAAAACTGTTCGAGGAGAATAAAAAGAGTTGGGATTCTAAACTAAAGTTTGTTCTTTGGGTAGACAGAGTAACTAAGAAGAAATCCATAGGAAATTCTCCCTTCAAACTGGTTTATGGCACTGATGCCATTTTCCCTATTCAGCTAGTTTTGCCAGTGGATAATTTTTTTCTGGAGGAACAAATTGAATCAAATGATATGATAAGAAGAATTCTTGACTTGGTAGAGTTGCAACTGGTCAGAGAACAACTGGTGGATAAATCAGAGGCTCATCAAAAGAGGATCAAGGATACTTTTGACAAAAAAACAAAGGTGGATGATTTTCAGGTTGGTGACTGGGTTCTGAAGTGGGATGCCCTCAGACAAGATAAAGGCAAACACGACAAGTTTGACTCTTTGTGGACCGATCCTTTCATGATAACTCAAGTACTTCACAACAACAACTTAATTCTGCAAAGTTTGGAAGGTGAAGAAATGTTTGGTGGCCCAGTCAATGGGTGTTTTCTGAAACTCTATTTCATCTAAGGCTTAGAAGCCTTGTTATTGTAATTTTTATTTTCAGCTTTGTTTTTACAAAATAACTCCATGCCCAATGGAAACACTAGTAGATAGGTTTGAATTTTCATTTTTTAGGAAAGGCATTGGTTTTGTGGTTCTTGAAACCTCACAGGGAGGATTTCACCCCCAATAGGAGCCAGTGTTATCTCCTCAAAAAAATCAATTGAGATTTTTCATTTTAGGTGATAGGATGTCTTTAAAAAGGTACCTTTTAAAAAAATTTAAAGCTCATTTTTCAAAGCTTTACGCATCTAATAAAGTTTAAATAAACTTTCATTTATTTTTTATTTGATCTAATTCAAATCTCAGGTTTCGGTGGCGTAGGTGAACATTTCGACTGTTCATTAGCCACTGAAAGCCTTAGCTTTCAAAAGCTTAAAGAAAGGAATCTAGGGCCATTTTAGCCACTGAAATCGCTGAAGTGGGGAAAGACCCAACACATCCTATCACACGTTTACATCGATGGGTTCGACGTTTCTATGATTTCACAAGCCACTGAAAAGACTGGAGAAAGAACCGTTCACGACCGGAAGCTGATCCCTTTGTGATATAAGCAAATCTTTCTAGATCATTATATCACTAAGCAATGTTCTTATGTACCCTCCATGACTGCTACAAATAATAAACCATTCCATCACACCCCTTGTAATCAGTGCCGTGTTCTAAATATCACCCCAGTTATCTCATTTCTATCACAGCCGAGCCGATTTTCGCTAATTCTATGCGATGTAAATCTCCCCTGAAATCTGCTCCTTCAATCACAGGTGTGCAAAGACATTGTGGCCAATGAAGAAAGGAACGTCAACCCTGAGGAAGGAGCTCAACGACATTGGTTACCTGGAATCACACCGGAGGTATGTCAAATGTTCAAGGATGCAGGGTGTTACAGTTTTTGAAAAAAATTACAGATTTCTCATCAACAGGTGGCAGAGGCCTTTGCCCTCAATTTTGATGGAAATAAAGAAATCATCGATCAGGATGAATTCGAGATAGATGAATCCCTCATAGCTGAAGTGACAAAGCTTCCTACGACTGGAGAGAAATGGTTTAAAACTATTGTTATTAAGAATGTTTAATTCAGGACTTATTTAAAACCATAACATAGGGGTTTGATATGGAAGAAAGATATTCCTATATCTTTCCTTGAAGAGAAATGGAAGCAGTTATTAAAAGCCATAATGGTTTATATAACTTGTGAAGGGCGATACAACAGGGTGATGATTTACCATTTTAAACTTATAAACCATTTGATTGGTAGAAACCCACTCAATCTGCACTATTTCCTCCACCGAAGTTTATCCAAGATGGCTAATCAAGTCAAGGACAAACCTAATCAAGTTGGAGGTAGATTATCCCACCATAGTCTAATCAAACTTTTGGTTTGTGAGCTATTGCAAAGAATAGGTAAAGAGTGTAATTACTTCTTATTCTGGAATGATTTCCATACTGAATTTCAGCCAGAGGACAAAAAGAGTCCTCATTCCAAGAAGTCTTCCACTCCCAGAAGTGGAAAGAGGAGGAGAAGAGCTATCTCTCCATCCCCAGTCAATCAACCCTCTCCTTCCTCTAAGCTTGGAAAAACTAAGAAGAAATTAAATTTCAATAGTGAAGAAGAAAAGGCTAAAGAATCCCCAGTGAATAAAAACATTCTTAATCTTCCTTACATAGACTCAGAGGATGAAGAGCACCAGATTGAAACAAGGCATGAGGATTCAGTTATCACATGGTGTGAAAATTCTGTTTTTGTGGATATATACACAGTAAATTATGAGAACCTTCCATCACCTACACCTCAAGAAGAACAAGAACCACAAATTGCAGATGCCTCATCTAGCAAACAAGTGAAGCAGAGTAAATCAAAAGAAATCAAGAAGCTTAAGAAGAAGCTAGCCGAGCAAGAAGTGCTAGAAAGGGTAATAAAAACTAGGTATAAAACTCTCTCAAAAAACTTTGCAGAAAGAAACTCAGCTTTGGAAAGATTATCTCATGAAAGCATAAAGGAGAAGAAAAGGAAGGAAAAGATTGTAAAAAACTACAACAGCTTATGGAGAGTAGCTGAGGGTTTGAAGAAAAAGGTCAGGGCTTTGAGGAAAAAAGCCATGTCTTCAAAACACTAGGCTCAGACACATGCTTCTCTCGAGACCCTTACAGAGGTGACAATTCAGTGCAATGAACTAGAGGCAGCCAATAACCCTACAAATTTTGAGCAAGATGCAGAAGCCTAAAAAGATCTCTCCTAAGGCGTTTTTGAGCTAAGACAAGGGTATTTTTGAAATTTTGATAATCTCATATTTCAGTGGCTTAGGCGAACATATCGATTGTTCATTAGTCACCGAAAGCAGAACTTTTGGTAGCTAATCGGCCTGAATTCTATCTACTCTAGCTACCGAAAGCATTGATAAGGCAGAAAGTTAATGTTTTTGCATAGGTCCAAATTTTCCTTGTTCAAAAACCTCATAAATGGTTCCAATCGATGGAAGATAATTAATGACATCCTTATCAAGAGTTTTTTATTTTATTTTGGAGGTGCTCTACAAGACATAAAGGTAAACAATGATTAGCTATTTTCAAGGTTATAAGACTGTTTGATTGTCTACAGGTGTCATGTTTGACTCCTCCCATATCACATGAGATCCAACAGACTCGGAAGGCTCACTACACCCGCCAAGAATCTGAAGAACATAAAGATCAATCGAGAATTTGAATTGATCTAGTTTATTGGATCTTTATATACTTTCTTGGGCCAGTTACTGATTTTCTATTTTTGGCAAAATTCGATCCAGTAATCCAGGATCTGGAAACTGTTTGTAAAAGGCTATAAATCCAAAAACATTTGATGAACAGAGGGTTCGATTTTGTGTTCTGTAATCCACTGTTATTATGATAAAGACACTTTCTTTAATATACTAATCCTACAAGATTCTTTCATTTGTTATTGTCATACTCTCCTTCATCTTTGTCTATGCATATGAGTTGAAATCATTCTTTTGTCTATGTTTAATGGTCCCATGGTAACTATCATCTTAATTTTGACTGTCAAACAAGAATCATAAGCATCCTTGGATAGTTTGTTGACCCATCATATAGATTGCCTATGTATGTTCTGGTTAACTGATTGGTTTTCTTATCCATTTGATTTACAAACTTATGTGATATTAGCTCCTGAAGGCCTTGTATTGCATGAATATAGCTAGACTGTCTTGAAGATACAATCTAGTGATTTAAGATATTCATCTTGATCCAAAACAACACCCATTATTGAGAAAATAGTTATAAAAAAGTTAAGTTACCAGGCATCTCTGAGATACAACCTAAGAGAGTTTCCTGGAGTGATAACATTTGTGACCAAGTGATAATAGTTGGGAACTTACTCCGCACTTCAGAGTTTTCCCTTTCCACACATCATAAACATCACAAAACCTAAAACAACGATTTCATGGAGGATGGTTGATCTACGGTCCACATTCTGTGTTAATATCTACGGTGGACAGGAGCTTCAGGTCTCTAGGCTTCGATAGTTTCCAAAGCACATCACAAAAAATATCCCGAAGTGTCGCATTGGAGAAATTGCAAAGTGGGGTGGATCAACGGTCCTCAGCTTCCCAACATCCAATGACTGATATTTACTACAAAACTATGGGCTTTGGGAGTTCTGAACTATCCATACTCTCAATCCTTCTGTATTTCCAAGTCTCTAAACTAATGCATCTATTACCATGTGTCATTTCTGGATCAATGGTTGAGATTAACTCTGGCCTTCTGGGTTTTGGGCTTTAGGGCTCTGGGACTTCGAAGATTTGTTCCCCCTACTAACTCATGAACTATTTCTTATGGAGTGTCATGTCTTCGGACTTCACGAACTGGCACCACACGTCCCCTGTGACCATAAGGGGTCCCACTAACCATGCTCAAGAAGAGTGGCACATGGTAGGATACTAGAAGTAGACACGTGGTCCAATATGATGAGTGAAACATGTCAGATTTTTATTAGCGTTTCTATCTTCCAAAGGTTCATAACCCACTAACACATGGCATACATCCCATGTTTCCACATCATTCATGGTGACATCAACAGGCCATGTCACTTTGGGACTTCAAAACTTTAGGCTTAAGAAGTCTTTACACTTGCATTCCTCAAATGTCTTGAACTCTGAACTTTCAAACTACTTTACCTTCCGGGGTCCACTTGGTATATTTTTGAACAATTAAGGTGGTGACACGTGGCCCCACATGTCAGATTTCTTTTGTTCCAACGAGGTCGTCAAATTTCCATTTCAACTTACACGTGTCTGTTTCGATAAACGGTCCAGATTAACTCCATACTTTGGGACTTCAGGCTTCATAAGGTCTTACCTTGGCAGAATTTGTTTCTCCCAAACGCCAATCTTTAGAACTATTTTGAGATCTACGATTCACAATCACTTGTGCGTAGATATGACGACTAAGATTTATTATTTCTTCGGCCGATCCGATAGTCAAGCATTTCTCCTTGGATCTACAGTGTAAATTCTCTCCGGAACTTCGAAACTTCAGGCTTCGACCCCCTTTTCTTATAAAACATAAAATTCTTTGAAGTCACGAAGTCCGAGGGACTTAGGGGTTAAATTTCCTGCATTGTTTCTAAATCTGACGACTGTGAAGGGTATTCCTTCTCCTGAACAGATCCTATGGCCCAATTTCAAACCTTGCAGCCCAACATAATAATTGTTTTGGCTTCCTTCTTTGTTTCCATTCCATAAACCATTATACCTCCTAAGCTTCATAACACGTCCAAGGTAATCTCTTGGCACCCATGGACGCTCTAAACTTCGAATTTTATCCTTTTTGAGAACAATCCACTCTGAAATCTTTGTCTTGTTAACCACTAACATGGCCCATCCAAGCTCAGTGTTGAAACCTTGGCTCTGAACTTCAATTTTGTCCATTTCAACAAAAATTCATTTCTGGAACCTTTTCTTCAACTTCCACTTTCATCAACCATCCAGGATCAGTTTTGAAACCTTGGCTCTCATATCATTTTGTAACGCCCCCGACCCTCAAACCTCTGCTGGGTAATGCTACCTAAACAACTGTATCTTTGTTTTTCTTCTCTGATACCATTTTTTTAACGTCCCTGACCCTCAAAACTCTATTGGGTAATGCTACCTAATCAACTATATCTTTTTTTTTATGATTTGATACCATTTTGTGACCGTTCCCGACATTAAACAAACATGCCAAGCCATACCACCGAATAACTTTGTGGAAATTTCACATATAAAACTTAACAAGATTAAATAAATATAACATATGATATTCATTCATACTTATATACATATATATCTAATGCAATTTAAACAACTATAGCATTCTGTTTAGGCACCTATTCATGCGTAGGCGACAATAACACATACCAATATTTAACAAATAATTTATGTTCTTCTATCACACATCTTAATGCATAGATAAAAGTAAAAACATATATGCATTAATCACAGACAAAACCATAAATATAACAACATATACATGAAATACTCATCAATATAGCATGTACAAATACACAACATGTAAATGAATAGAGAATTGCTACTTATATTTTAGTTGATGAACACCAAGTATGTGTAGACCTTCCACGAACCTCCCAGCCTTATACCATGCTGCTCATCATGCTCAGTAGTGGGTCACCCCCAAGATGGGACTAAAATCCCCCGGGAAAAGGGATTCCTAGGCTTGGCAAGGACGAAATGAAAGTCGCATAGATCAATAGGAAGGATTTTCTCCCGGGAGGCACTTACGCCCATAGCCCACAAACCCTCATTCCCCACACGCCTGTCCCACCCAAAGAGTTTACACCTTCACTATCACAAGTCCATCGATTGTCCACCTCCCTTCCAAAGCTTCAACAATAAGCTAGATCGTAAATATCAGAGTATTGTAGTTTCTACGGGACTCCCTCCAGGAGAACTCACTTCTTCAACACACTCTCTCACCTAGAGAGAGTTGATCATAGGCCTGAAAACCTGTTTCTTCACTCTCGCTCCGCAACACATGGGCAAGGTGATGGAAACAACTGAAAATGGGTAAAGACATAGAATATGGCAACAATCCATGCTCAGCCAAGGAACTGCATTGGCAACAACAACCAACCATTAAGACAAAACACGTGCTCAGGAAATACAGGTGCGTCAGGCTTCACAGAAAATACACAGGATAACTCAAGTATGACTGGAGGTTTCCCTAGGTGCATTCTTGTTCAAAGGTCGATAATCGAGGTCATGCTCAATGTGTGTGTGTGTGTGTGCGTGCATTAGTGAGGAGTATGACTTCCTACAGAGTGGAAACCCTCGCGCAAATAGTGAGGATGGTGAGAATCAGAAGAGGAACCCCCAAAAAATTGTCTTTCCCAACTATAACTGCATGCGCCTAAGTTGACACATGTCTTCCTGAAGCTGCACGAGCTCCACTTAACACTCGTTCCCCTTCCCCAAGAACTTTTGACAACAAATATTATGTCCAAACTTAGCCTTTAGGAAATAATAATATAATATTATTCCTTTAGAGGTAATCCCTTTAGCATAGCCCTTAATCCTAAACATTTATCCCCTTCCCTTACCCTACCTAGTGGAGCTTAGTCCTCCATAACTCTTTCATCATGGAGTGTCTACAAGCAACGATGCAATTTTATTAATGATGTGAGTATTTGCATATACAAAATCAGGCTCATTGGACTTATAATCTGGCTCTCCGGCCTAATAAACACATACGTCTTCCAGCTTATAAACACTTGTCTCACCAACCTATAAACATAATTACAATTCAGCAGGGGCTCGGCCTTGGGGTGTTACAATAAGCAATTGGAAAAGTGTGACAACTAGATCTTTAATAACTCCAAGACATTATACTTTCCTTGAGTCAAAACAATACAACTCATGATAATCTTAAGTTATTTCCAGGCCTAATTCATCCATGATATCCTTAGGCATCAAGTTATGGGATGCACCTAAATCCAAAAGAAAATTTTGCAAAATATTTTCATGCACATTCAAAGAAGTGTAAAATGGGGGATATGAATCATCTATTTTTTCTACGAGTCGTCCTAATATAACTGTAGGATCCACATCCTAAAAGTTAACTGAATATGATGAAGGGGGATACGATTCAGGCTACAACATCTTTGAGATAGATTTTTTAAAGTCTTCATTTTTCATCAATTCTAGGAGTGGGACATGAATATTGATTTTCTAGATTTCATTCTCAAAATTAAAATAAGAATGGGATTTTTGGATTTATTTTACCTCTTGAGAAGGAGCCTTGATTATGGGATGATTTTTCTATTCTCTTGCTTCTTTATTTGGTGCAACCAAAATTTTTGAAGGAGTATCTATCTTTTTAGGATGAGTAGATGCACTTGGTTTTCCATCCTTTTGTTTTGATCTTGGATTGTACTTGTATTGAGCTTAATATTGATTGACCATTTCTCCTTTACTTAACTCATCCAACTGATTTCACATCAAATACTCTTCATAAGAAATCTGTGTTAAATGAGGAGAGGAAGTTGTATCCCCTAAACAATGAATTTTCTAGTCTTCGTCCTCATTATTTCCTTCTTCATCATCAACCAAATTTTTTTGTAAAGGAGCTTGAACTTTCTGATCCTCTCTATTTCTCTGATCTCTCTATAGAATTTGAGGTGTATTGTTTGGCCTTCTAAACTAATTTTTGTTTCCAAAGTCTTGAGGATTTCTATTATCTTGTCTCCCTTCAAGCTTTAACCTTTCCATATCTTCACATAATGACTTATCCAACTTGGTCAATTCATCAAACTTGGGATCAATACCTAAGGCATCTGAAGATGAAGCTTCTATTTTATGTTTTCTCCTATCTATGTCAGATCTTCCCCTCAACTTATCTGCTGTTAGTATATTTGATCCAACCTCCATGGAAACATCTTTCATATGGGCCAATGTTGCATACCTTCTTTCTCTCAACAAAAGATAGAATTTTGGGTCAAAAGCACTTGCATAAGTTATTTTTGTAGAGGTCTCAGTGGGTTTAATATCAGTAGAAATGTTTTTGTACATCTTGTTAAATCGTTTTTAGAAATATGACACAGATTCACCCACTTTGCTCTTGAGAGGCTCAAATTCGGTAATTGTTGGCACAGGGGCAGACCCAGGGTTCAACACTTCAACAATGCACCAAAAAAACCCTAACTACTAGCCCTTTCCACAAGACTTGTGAAGCAGATGAAGTCTCACCCGAGGTAGAGGCAGGGGGGTTGTAGGACTCAAGTGTCTACAACCTAACTGGGACACAGATATGTGATTACACCCTTCAACAGAGCACTTTAGCCAATAACATGCATTAATTTATGATTCTTATTCACTTCACAGATTAAGCCATAAATACATAACAATGTTGTAATAAACATATCAAACACTTCTAAACACTTAGCATAATATCATATCTAACATTCATTCACATAATAAGCACTAAGCACTCATAGATCTATCTACCATACATAAAGAATAGTGCACTAAGAAAATATAAACACAAACATCATAGACAGATTGCAAAAAGAACATCAACAAAGGATATGGTTCACCCCAGTGTGGGGCTACATCCACCAACTCTTCTTCTTATTTCTTAGTATTCTTCAATCTTCTTACATGCACAAAGCCACATAACTTACTCTTCACTGGATAGGTGATCTGCACACAATGCACTAGATCCACCTTCCTCAAAATCAGGTAAAAGCACAAAGCCTTGCACAGTCTACGGACAAAGCACTTGCAAAACGCTTGGACTTAGCTCTGCAAGCCTCAAAACATTCTTGCACAGAGCCAACTAGTCATGCACTAAGCCGATCAATGACTAGTCACTACTAACACCCCCTACTTACATCACCTAGCTAGTTATTTATACATTACAAAAATGGGCCTAAACATGGGTAAACCCATGGGACGACATCCCATACCCGTTACATAAACCCTAAAATCCTCAAAAATCCCTCAAAATGGGTGATATGCCACGATCTCCACTTCACCTGGGCGTTTCGTCTTCGACCAGCATGTCGAAGTCCCAAAAATCATAAAAAATGATTAGCGTTTCCTCAAAACATGGTCAAGGGACAACATGCCCCCAACACTCACCTGTGACTCGTCTCGAGTCACTCTGATCTGGGCAACACTTCTTCGAAGGCCTCGAGCTTAGCTCGAGCTACCTCGACTTGCTGCTTTGCCAGAGCCTCCTGCTTGGTGAACTCCTGGATTACTTGCTCGGTGATAGGCCCTTCTAGGTGCTTCTCTAATGTTGTGACCACCTGTTCAAGCTGTGCACCTTGTCCCTCGATCTCTTCAAAAAGTGTGTAGGCTTCGTCCTACACTGGTTGGAGTTGCTAGGTCACCTCCATAAATCGGCTCTAGATGGCTGTGACCTGCTGCTGAACTGCGCGATGCTCCTGCAACCTCTTCTCTTCTCAACGATCGTGAGATGTTTCAGTTGCACTTGCATAGACGATGCTTGTTTCTTCACCTCTTGGAGTTATGCCTCCAATCTCCTCAACTCCGAGTCTTCTGCAATGCGCTCATAGGTCTGAACACTTTGGTCGCTGAGTTGCTTTCATTCTGAGGCCAACACCCTGATTCTTTCTACTATGCTCCTGGCAATTTCTTCCCTTTGATCTCATACTTCTTGCGGAGTTCTAGGCACTACTTGAAGTTCTAGCTTGCTACTCTTGCTTGGAGCTGTTGGATAGCCTCAATGAGATTCCCTACTTGGGTCTCGGTTGTCTCTTCTTCCATCTGTGCCAAGCACGACACAGAGTGAAGTACTCTAGTCACTGCCTCTCTGACCACAATCTTCTCTACAAGCAGTTGGTCATTATCTTTCTGGATTCTCTCCTTGTCTTATTCGAACTTCACCTAAAGGTCATCTGTCTCTTGCTGCACAACCCAAATTTTCTCTAAGCCCTCCTCCTTTTCTTGCCTCAAGGCCTTTGTGGCATGATCCTTTTCCTTCTTGGCTCGACGAAGTCAAGTATCTGTGGCATCTACTAATCTGCGTAGCTGGGTGGGCTCATCCCCTAATTCTACATTCTCTATTGAAGATGGTGCAGTGGACACTACATGGCTCGAATGGATATATTTCCATATGTCTTTTAGTTCTTTCTCAATTCTGTCATACAATGTTTCATGTTTGGATTCATGTCTCTGCAGGATGTCCTCTGAGGCATCTTCTACAACAGTGATGATGTGTTACATATTATCCACCGTGAGTACTTTCTGTGACTGAGGCTTAGTGGCTCATGATTTCTTCCATGTTGAGGGTTTCTACACTTCCTCCTTTTTCTTCTTCTTCTTACCATTGCCCTATCCATCATGTTCGACCCGAGTGACTAATGTTCTTCCAATGATATTGGGGTCAGAGAGCTCTATATATTCTACTAGTACAAGGAATTATACAGGCCATTACTTGGTTATCTCCTCCATATCTTCCTTGGTCAGCTTGTAGTAAGATTGCAACTCCTCTTTGCTTTCATCCCCACACACAGTGAAATATATGAAGTGTCACTCTGCGCGGAACTTCGCGAGTGGTCTGAATTGATGGAGTGTATTCACATCATTCGAGGGAAGGATTCAATGGTCCGTGTTAGCTGTAGGTAGTAGGTGTGGAAGAAAGTGTTCGATGTCCACTGCTTCACCATATTGCTTGAATACCTCAAGGTGGTGAACCTCGCGGCCAGTGGTTCAGATGGCTCGACTTCAGGGAATGTCTCTCCTTCTGGCATCTCCCAAGTGAAAAATGCTATTAAGATCAACAACCAACTAAAGTGGAACTCGTAGCCTTGGTCCTGCGCTTCACAATAGTCCTTCTCCAACTCATTGATGAGGTAGCTCGCCCATTTCATCTGCATCCCTTCGATGCACTTCCTTGCAAGGGTGACTACAAATCATTTTACTTGCGTAGGGAGGTTCTTTTTGATGATCTTGATCACTATCAACTGACAAGCTAGGCGCACTACACCATCCTGGATGGAGGCTACCTTGTAGCCTCGCTTCCCCTTCTCCACATTGTTGTATTCTTATTTTATTCGCTATGCCAAGGAGTGATCTGATGTCTTTCCAGGGTAGAAGTGGTGAGGGTATGGTCCCTGCATGCTTATTCCACTGATTAGGTGGATCAATGCCAGATCCACAGTGATGCGCCTATCCACCAGAGATACCCGCCATGGAAGCATGACATGAGGAGTTTAACGCACGCGTTAACCTCTTGATGTCGGTCGAAGTGGGGGATCTTCATGACATTCAAGATGGTCGATCTCATGATCTCCTTGATCCATGGCTGGGGAACTATCTTATGCTTCTTCCTAGTTGTCTTTGTCAGGTAGCGATGCAATGCGAGCATCGCATAATTATTTCCATCTCCAAGGTTAAAATCACTTATCTTGAGAGCTAGGATCAGTCCCAACTGTGTTTCGGAAGGTACGCAGTGATGAGTGTGTACTAAAAATCTCTTGGTACGTTTTCATGACTAACCACACTAGCCAAAGGCAATATGTAGTTGGGCAAGACCGACGGGTTCTGCTTTGCATTCATCAGATCATCGCAGTGCTTGCTTCTCTTCTCCATCACAGTTCAGGATGGCCTAGATCGACTTCCAGTCGAGGGGGATGCTTGCAATCCACCCTTCAATGAGGCTTGTACTCCCATGGACATGCCTTTCTCAACCATAAGGTCTATTAAGATATCCTCCACAAACTTCTCTACTGGGATGTGTTCGCCCGACATACACACTCGTGGTCAAATAAATCGGGTAGGTGAACAAATACTCAAGGTGATCGAATTAATGGAGAGGTCTAGACAACACAACCCGATAGGAAATCACTTATCTATTAGCTCGAATATCTCAATTTGAAAAAGTGGTCCCGGTGCATCATTCGACGGAATAAATAGACAACGTCGTAACAGATTTTTCCAACGGGAAGGAATACCTCAATCCATCCATTATGGCGTGATCTCAACGGTCCAATGGAGATATTTATGGCAATAACTATGTTTCTAACTGTTCTGAAGCATCATTCTAACATTCGGGATGCCTCCAATGGTCATATAGGTTCGTCATGGTGAAGTACCATTCTGCGTTGTTCTGTTATTTCGATGATGTTCAAGTTATACAAGCCTGCCTTCTACAAAGTCTCCTCTAGAACTTCCTGCAGTCTTTCTAACTTTTATTTCTTCTTGCTGAGATTTCTTGCCTTCTTTCCTATGATATGATTCAATGGGTTTCTCTTTCCATTCATATTCTTATCTTCTCTTAGCATAGTAACTTCGCACTGATGATGTTCTCTCAAAGGGTTCGAATGTAATATCTCTTCTCTTACTATTTCTGGGGTAGGTTCTCTTCTCTCCTACATGGGTATTTTTTTCAGGCCTTCCTGCGTTCTTTCAACTTCAATAGCTACGTCCCTGGCCCTCATTTGCTTCAACTTGTCCTCTTGTTCTTCTATTAAGTGTGTTATTCTCCTAGCCATGAAATCCCTTAATTCTTTCTTTTTCTGTTATGTGGCTTCCCCTTCTTCTTTCCTTCAGATCTGATCTTTCTCCATCCAGGTCTTTCCTAACAAAAGTGAAAAAGGATTTTTTTCTCAACAAACTTAATGACCTCAAATTCCTCTTCAGTCAATGCTCCATGGGAAATCATAGGTACATGAGTGAGTCTTCCACATAGGATTATCATCTTTCCTTTAAACAATCCTATCCTTCCCAATGAAGGAATCATTGTAGGCTTTCCCAAAATTTCCCAAGTACTCTCTAGCATAAGATTCACATGTTTTTCCTCATCTAATACACAATCTATGTCGAAGTCTCCTATTCTTGTTTCTATGTACTTCTTGTCTTTTAAGATCTTTGGTAAGATGATGTCTCTGTGATCATTCAAGGTTTCTTTTAGCTGTAATAACATAGATTATGATTCGTTCTGATATTCTAACATAGCCTTAGTTTCTTGACCTCTTCATGGTTTTCTTGTCTCATGTTTATCTTTTAAACTTTAGCAATCATTCTAGGGCAATCCAAAACCTCATGACCAACAACGTTACAACAAAGACAAATAGAACATACACCAGGGCATTCCTTAGCAAGATGTACTGGTCTTTTGCAGCTATAACATAGTGTCAATTCTCTCTTTCTTTTAAACGATCCCCAACCTTTTTTGTACTATGTACCAGGATCACAGTGATACACTTGCAAAAAAAAATTCTTTCTAGGGTCCTGCATCCACTTGTTAGTCCAAAAATTATTTCTATGCATAGGAATAACATATCTTTCAATATTTCTATCAAATTTATTCAGATCAAATCTTATTTCTTCTAGTTGTGCCCTAGTTTTCAGACTAGGACAAAATCTATCAAACATACCTAGATCCATACTTTCGAAGAAAATTTTTCCACTTATCTTACCTTTATCGTAGCACAAAGATTTAAGATATTACCTCTTTTCTTCAAATCGGGCTTCTCTTTCTAGCACAGATCTTCACAAGTTAGGTAGAATACTGCACACTACAACAACATATCTACGCACAAAGATTTTTCTTTTCTTCAGTTCCCAACAATCACAGTTTTTGGTCCCGACAACGGAACCATTTGTTGGCACAAGGGAAGAACCAAGGTTCAACGCTTCAACAATGCACCAACAAAACCCTAACTACCGGCCCTTTCGGAAACACCTTCGAAGCAGATGAAGTCTCAGCCAAGATAGAGGCAGGGGGGTTGCAGGAGTCAAGTGTCTACAACCTAGCTGGGACACAGATCTATGATTACACCCTTCAACAAAGCACTTTAGCCAATAACATGCATTAATTTATGATTCTTATTCACTTCACAGATTAAACCCTTAATATAGAACGACGTTGTAATAAAAAGATCAAACACTTCTAAACACTTAACATAATCTCAGATATAACATTCATTCACATAATAAGCACTAAGCATTCATAGATCTATCTACCATACATCAAGAATAGTGCACTAAGAAAATATAAACATAAACATCAAGGAAAGATTGCACAAAGCACATCAACACATGATATACATGGTTCACCCCAGTCTGGGGCTACGTCCACCAACTCTTCTTCTTTTTTATTAGTCTGCTTCAATATTCTAACAGGCACAGAGCCACATAACTTACTCTGCACTAGACAGGTGATATGAACACAATGCACTAGATCCACCTTCCTCAAAATTAGGTCACGACACAAATCCTTGCACATTCTATGCACAAAGCACTTACAAAACACTTGCACTAGCCTCAACACATCTTTGCACAAAGCCAACTAGTCATGCACTAAGCCTATCAATGACTAGTAACTACTAACACCCCCTACTTACATCACCTAGCTACTTATTTATACATTACAAAAGGGGCCTAAGCATGGGTAAATCCATGGGATGACATCCCATACCCATTACATAAACCCTAAAAGCCCCAAAAATCCCACAAAATGGGGGAGACCTTGTGATCTCCACTTCACCTGGGCGCTCTGTCTTTAATGAGCCTGTCGAAGTCCCAAAAATGATCAAACATGACTAGTGTTTCCTCAAAACCTGGTCAAGGGAAAACTGTAATGTAATACAATAAATCTTTTTTTTCACCCCAATGCATTAAAAAGGCATCATCCAGGGCCTCAATTTGAGCTATTGATCGAGGGGATAAAATTCTAAACCACTTCCGAGTTTATCCATCTAGGTTTTGCACAAATATTCTCATCTAGACATCTTCATTTTCAATGTTCAAATTATCTGCATAACTGCAAAATGAAACAAGATGTTGTTCTGCAGTAATATCTTCTTCTCCGGTAAATTTAGGCATGTACTTAAGGTAATCGCCTACTGAGATATCATTCATTGGATGAGGAAGTACTAATGGTGCATACCTAGCAGCCACAATGGAATCCATTCTATTTTGAGGAGGATTATCTCCTTCCATTTGATTTGGAAAAGGAGGACTCTGACTTTTGGGAGAAGTAAGAGGTGATTTTGTACATGAAAATAAAGTCTATATAACAAGAAGTTTTGAACAAATAGGAGTATGTGGTGAAGAAGATTTAGACTTAACAAAAGTTGGCTTGGACTGGAGTATATCTGATGAAGATTTAATAAAAAGTGAGGCTCCTTCTCCTTTTATTATAGGAAAATCAAATGGATGAGGAGTTGGGGAACCTAAGAAAGGAAAATCTTTCAAACTTTCAAGTCTAAACCACTTAACAATTTTAGGAAATGCAAGAAAATCAAAGCTTTCTAGAATTTCTTCTTTCTAATTCCGACTTTACATGTGTGTATGCAACAAAAACATTTTCTAATTATGAATTTACATGAGTTTCAACTATAGGCGAATGAGGAATTTCAGAAATAATAACCGGTGTATAAAAAATAGAGTCATGTAGGTTTCCAGAAATACCTTAAGTTTTAGAGGAGGAGGCTCCTTACAAAGTTTTTCCCTTCCTAATGATTTTTTCTGGATCAGGTTCAGGTGTAGCTAGAGGTGACTATGGGAAATCCCTCGTATGCCTTCTCTTGGGAGCCACAACTAAACTTTGGAATCTCCAGTTGCACTATTGTAGTCATTATGTTTAATGATTTATGGAGACTAACAAAATTAGTAGTGTCCTTGTCATACAACCAGGGAAAGATCTTCAAATTTCCTCCCCGACAACAAAGCCAAAAATGTTAGTACTAGAAGTCTGACCTGTACTATTGCAGGTGTGAGCCTGATAACCATAAGAAAATTATAGGTTTGTTAAATATAATAATGTTTTCAATGTGTAGAAAATGGGTGAGACACTTAGTTTAAAATATCAACACAAAACCTCCATAAAATACACACCAGCAAGCAAGGCTTGAATAGTCTCAGATCAACATTAAGAATATCAAATGGAAAGATGGAAGACTTAGTAGAAAATATGAAATACATGCATCAGGTTACATTAGGAAATTCTGAAACACATATAACATAAATCTCATCAAATAGGAGCCTCCTAATTAACAAGAGAGAAATTTGATAATACTTGCATCAATTACAAACAATAAATCATTCACTGTGTTAGCACTCTGTAATTTGCCCAAGGCTACAAAGGCAGTCACAGAGGCAACATCAAAACCACTTTGAGTCAGGGATCTAGCCCTCCAAGACTCAGAGAGGGATCTCTTTGTCAAATTTAGATTTGTTTGAAATAGGATATTAGGCTAGTTATGCAGAACAGGGTTTGTTTTTTA
This sequence comes from Picea engelmannii, assembly GCA_009831015.1. Taxonomy (NCBI): domain Eukaryota; kingdom Viridiplantae; phylum Streptophyta; class Pinopsida; order Pinales; family Pinaceae; genus Picea; species Picea engelmannii. Next base: position 375,345 of record ML779438.1, on the reverse strand, counting down.
TTTGAGGTGTTTGGCTGAATGATTTCTTTAGAATCCCATTGGGCTATGGAGTCTGTGTCAAAACTTAAGGTCAGATAAACAAATTTTAAATGGATTCTTCACAGGGTGATATAGCCAAGATACTTGATCGATTAAGATAAAATGTGATGGAAAGATAGAACAAGTGAGAGGTTCATTTAAGTAAAGAAGCATTCAAGAATTTCTTTAACTCAAAATTAGAAGAATAACATGCAGACTGATAAAAGGCCAGATACAGAGTAACCGAGGTAAATTCTATTCTTTAAATTCCTTTTAACAGTTGGAATTAGAAAACAAGGTGATAACAGAGTAAGAAAACATTAACATAGCAAGAAAAACATCACCAATGTCCAGACGCAAGAATCCTGTGCATCAATTCCTTTGTATTACTGATGGATCTAAAAAATTACAGAGAATAGCCTTTTTGGGTCCAATGATAAACAACCCCTTTTACATTAAAATCATATGAATAAATAGGAGAGATTCCCCAACAAGTTGTGTAATTCGTATTTAACCGCCTCGACCAAAAATAGCCACAAATCCCCAAAAATCTGGAATTGTCCGCCATGAAAGACGGGCCGAATTTCTGCGAAAAAGAGGTCCACTCAGACATCTGTTTCTCTTTAATTATGACACTTGGGAAAAAATGGAAGGAGGTTATTGTATATGGGCATGTGCTAGACAACAACCTCCTTCGGATTTTCCAAATTCACCTCCAACTCACTGAAACACCTCCCGCAAAATCAGGATTGTAACAGAAAAATGAAGAACTGAAAAAATGGGCCTTGAAGATGGCTTCAATTCTCCCTGCCCGTGGCACCTGTAAAAAAACTGAGAGAGGTTTTTGTTCTTCATCCCGTTACAGAGAAATAAATCTCTCTTTTTTTTAAAATTCGATTTATTCTGCTCGGAATTCATTTTGCAAGTTAACTGGTCAAAACGCTACGAAAGCGGTTTTTATTTTTTTGGGGGGGAAGAGTGGTATTACGGACCCCCCCGAGGTGGTAAGCGGTTTAGGGGGGGGGGTCCGCTGGCCTGTGGAGATGACACCTGTCCGAGGGTGGTTTTTTAATACAACCTCATTCCGAACCCCCCCCTCTCGTTAAGTTTCAGCTGGCAAGGGGGGGTCCGGAATTATTTGTGGCCATTTGATTTGGGTTTGTGGGATGTGATGTGATGTTTGAACCGTGGATATGTTTGATTTTTAGTTTTTTAATTTTTAATTTTTGTTTTATGTTTTTTTTTCTTTTTCTTTAATTTTAATTTTGTTTTATTACGTTTTTAATTGTTTTGTATGTTTTAATTTATATATGCTTTATTTAATATATGTATTAAGTTACATGTTTTTTTTCTGATATATATATATTTTTTAATTGTTTTTCTTTTTGTATTATTTAATGGGTTTTTATATTAATTAATTTTATTTTAATGTTTAACACTAAATTAGATTAACCAAACTAACTAAATTATTAATTAACTAAATTACTTATTAATTAATTAATTAATGGATTATTTAACTAGTCTAGCCTATCTTAATTAAACTAATTATACTAAATTTTATTACTTACATTATTAACTTATTGAGTTTCTTTTTAACCTAAGTTTGGTTTATGCATGGATGGGTGGTTGAGCGGGATGTAGTCGACTGGACAAAAGGACAAGGGAGTGAGGGAGCAACATGGATGAAGGATGTAGCATGGATCAGAGGAGCTCTGATGAAATGGATGGATGACACATTGGGACAGGGCCCGCCGAAAAAACCGCCTCATTTCGG
>ML779438.1:307211-373359 GCA_009831015.1 Picea engelmannii | reverse complement strand
TAAAAGTAGAACAATAGAGGGGGTTCAGAATCCACTGTCAATCGTTGATCTACGTGCCACTAGATCGACCGTCGATCTAAGCACGTTCTTTATTCTCCAGGTGTGAATGCAACAAAAACTTAGGCTTAGTTCTTTTTGTGGGTTTTGTGCACTGCTTCCCTTGCTTTTGTCTCCATGGGGTTAGGAAACACTACTCAACGTCAACAATCATGAATTTTCTTTTCTTTTCCTTTCCTTGAAAACAATTTTCAGAAATGAAATATTATTTGCAAGCCAAAATACATCCAGAGTGAAAATTTTCCAGTCAACAGATGATCCTATGAATTATAGGGTTATAACACACTGTAGTAAGGAACAAGCACTAGGATGAACCCTTCATCAACAACTAGCATCAAAGTGATATTGAAACATAGATGTGATAGTAGATGAAGAAACTAATCATTCACTATTTAAGATTCTTAAATATGATACTTACAGTATGGAAACTCTGTACAGTTGAAAATAAAGATAAGAGTATCACTCTACAACTGTTCGAACCCTCTAATGGAGTTACATTACATATTAAATAGAAAATACATCCAAAAATATCTCTAGAATCTGACACCTAGATTTTACATAGGATCCTATGCCTTAGATAGGCATGGCACTAGGTGCACAATAGAAATCTAACAAGGATGTTATATTTTAGGAAACTATTGGAACCATTGAATGCAACTGCTGACAACTCGTTGCATGTGACTTAACTGAAGCTAGATCCTTGAGGCAGGTCACCCTTGATGTCCAACTAATTCTTGAGGAGATTATCCAAACCTAATTTGACAGTTGGAAATATTCATCAGCTCAAAATCCACATGACTACCAGGTTTGAACCACCTTCTCAACAAGTCATTCCAAAATAACTAGTTCACAACATCTTTAACAACATGTGCTACGAACATTCCTGTAGGTGTGATTTTAGATTCAAAATTGATTTCTAATGTCAAAATTGTACAAAAAACCGGGAAACCTTTTTAGAACTTGCTACAACCTTTTGAAACATAAAGTAGCCTTTGTAAAATTCATATGAATGTGATGATATAAGCTAAGACAAGGTCATTTCTGAGAGTTATAAACTTGTGTATAAAATAAACCATGGAAAATAGTTGACGTTGATGCAGAAATGATGTCTTGTCTTCATATTTTCCTGGTTCTTCTTCTAGTAGCTACACGAGATAACATATCCAAATTTCTTTTTTCTATTTTCTCCTTGAATGGTTGCAATTCTTCTTTCAACCTCATGATTTCATCTTGGCAAGCTCTTTTCTTCCTATACACATTATTTAGCTGCCTATGCAGAGGTAAGGATATATTAACCATATATCTTTCTTTATAAAAAACTTCTTTAGATAAATGTAAAGTATTCTTTGGCTTGATTTCAGCCTGTAGATTTTCCTTCTTCAACTATTCATTTTCATCTCTTATATATTTAAGTTGCCTCCCGAGTCTTTTGAAAGTAGGATTACTTTCATTAGAAGGAGATTTGATCTCAATAACCTCTATTGGCTACTTAGAAGGTTGGGTTTTGTCCTTTTGCCGAGTTGAGGCTTTGGATGTACCCTTCTCGACAAGAATATGCTACTTATTTGTTGATCTGGTAAAAGGTCTTCTACACTTGACAACTTCTACAACAATAGGTGAAGAAAATACAAGCTTCTTACCCTTGAGACTCCTTAATTTACTAGAGAGTGTCCCCATAGGTGTAGATTCTGCAATAGGATAAGTGTCTTCATCGGGAGGTTGTGAAGGACCTTCAACTGACTTATCAGTAGACTGAATGGACTTATCCCTTTTAGTCATCTTCCTCTTTTTACTTGACTCTGAGTGCACAATATTATCAGCAAGAGTAGGTGTTTGTCTCTTTGAATGTGGTGTGTGAGAAACATCTGGTTGAAAGCCTTATGTAGCTAGGAAAAAATCCCAATCAATATTGGTATTTTTCAACTCTTCAAATACTAGCATAATTTTGATTAAACCAGAATAAAAAATAGTAGTATACACCTGCTTAGATTTAGCTTGGACTCTATCTGACATATTCCTAATACTCCTGAACAAATAAAAGGGTAGGTTCATGGACTCTTCTTTCCTAGTGAAGTGCAATAACAATCTGATATCGTATTGATAGACCATATTGAACCTTCCTTCACAAGTGAAATACCTTTGAATAACTCTGAGAATTTTGTCAAAATACTCCAAGATGTGACTTCTTGGCACTCCCTTGGACAGGTTGTCTCCTTGATATTCAGGTTTCAATAACTCCTTGGAAAATGTAGAATTCAAGGACATGGATTTAAACCATTTTTCACCATGAACATGTATCTATGTCGCTGCAGAAATAGATTGCTCTAGAACTTCAAAATCCAATGCACCCACCTTAGTCTTTGCCCCACTAAAATAGAGTGAAAATTTCTTAGCAACCTTGGGATGTCGTCTTTGACTTTTCTCACAGAAAACCAGGCAACCCACTCTCTGAAATTCTTCTTTGAAAAATCGTTCAGAATTTATAAGCTGCAGTTCATGGGGCTCAACCCTGGAAATTTCTCCCTCTTTATGAACCTTATTACCTTGTTGACTATCCATGATAGTTGTTTTAAAACCCTTTTCCCTTTTGATAATAGTTGTTATCAGATGTATTATGAAAACAAGAAAATTTAAGGATTTTGATTTGATTTTGCATAGTTTAGTGTTTACTGAATAAAGTATTCATGCACAACAACATTGCAAGAATGAAAATATTGAAACTAGGAGATGAGAGGAGAGAACAATAATCCTAAACTAGATGAGACGATAATCATGCAAAAGTTTGTGGCAATCTGTGTGAAACAGAGAATTGGTAGCGCGATCTTTCAGTTTGCAGCACACAATGAAGTTTGCAGCAAATGAATCTTAGACTAGGGTTCATTGAAAGAGGTTTGCAAATCCAAAAGTCTGGAAAAGAAAAAGGATTTTGAAAAACATGATATCTCAAACCTGAGTGAAAAATAGTCAGTGAGGTTTTTTTCAAGTGAGAAAACGGAGGGTTCGCAACACCTTCAATGAATACATTTTGTAGCACTAGCAGGAAAATGTAGTGGATAAGGTCATGGCTATAAGAAATGGCTGCAATTTATCTTATTGGTATAAAACAAAAAAATTGGGTCTGCAAAGGCTGAATATACAAATACTGTAGGATTTTACCAAGTGAAAAATGTTTGCAGTGCAAATTCTATGGAAGAGTTTGCAGCGCAAATGCTATATAACAATTTGCAGTGAAAATGCTATGGAACAGTTTGCAGCGTGCAAAACTATTATAGAAACTAGAGTCCAATTATGATAAACCTTTAGATAATACATTTGATCATTAAAAAGGTACCTAGTATATTTGAAGTTCAGTTGCTATCCCATGAACTAAATTGATAGTTTCTGGAAGCCTCTAATCTTCCTACAACTGCTCCAGGAAATTCGTAGCACCATAATTCAAACGAGTTTGCAGTGTGCTTTGTTCAAACTAATAAACCTACTTCTTGAAACTGATTTGAAGAAAATGATAAATAAATGGCATTGAAAACAAAAATATACCAATTTCCATGTTTCCAAAGAATAATGGTATGCGATTGGTGCATATTGTACCTTTCTTGATCTACTGCAAACTTTTAGGATAGTTTGGAACAACTTAACTTGACATATGAATTGACCCCAAAATGGTTATATACAACATGAAAACCCTTTGTACACCCTTTTGAGGCACCACACTTGATAAAGATGAGATTTAAACCAAAAGGGTGACCAACACTTTCCCCTTTTTATCTAATAATGATGACAACAAAAAGACATCTGGGGAAGGAAAAAACGATGATCGAAAAAGTGAGGTGTGACAAAGCATTTATGGAACAACTTATAAAAGTAGAAAACATGAACAAGAAGACTCAGTGTGACTTTGTGTAAATGATAGCTAAGGAAGAAAACCTAGTGTGAGAAGGTGACACTGAGGTATTTACTCACGATTCAGAGAAACCCTGTCTGAATTTAGCAAAATGGCACCACCAAATTTTGTAGCTCCCAGTCGTATTGCAAGAAAAACGTGAAGAGTTGTGAGGTGTCCAAAAGATATAGAAGTCGATGGGGAAAACATTCTTCCTGAATGAGTGGTGGATGTGGGCGCCATTTCATCCCCAATAATCGAGTCGGTTAGTCCAACAATTGTAGAGGATCAGGAACAACAAATTCCAGCAACAGGGGAAATGTATATCGATACGTAGGGAAAACCACAAAACCCTATCACCGAGAAGAACCCCATGCAAAAAATTGGATTAGGAACAAAATAACCTTAGGTACAACCAAATGATGAATATGTTGAGTGAATAGAGTCTAATGAAGTGCAACACCCTATAGTAGATCCAACATAACAGTTAGAGGAAAAAGTACAAGTTGAGGATATTACAGACCAACAGAACTCAAACACAAAATAAGATGAGAAGGAGAACCAGGTATAACTAGCAGGGCCATCAGCAGGATAGAAGAAGACTAGGGAAAAACCTGTCGCGCCAGGAACATTGAGCAAGCAGAAAGAACTAACATTGTCATTGCCACAAATACTTGAAGGAGTCAAAGTAGTTGGTGGCATGTTAGTTTCTATTAACAAACTGAAGTATCTTGATCATGATGTGGCAGACATATTAGGGGTGTTTCCTAAGTTTGCACAACAAGTGTACATGGAGAGTAAAGGAGAGGGTCCATCAAGGGATCCCATTTTGGAGCTGAATAATGGATTGCAATAATATATGACATAGGGATAACGAACCTGCTAGAGACCCCTCACTTTGGGAGAGGAAAATATGTAAATTCATGTGTCAAACAACTACTGATACTAGTACATGGAGGCATCTTATGGATGGATAGGAATGTATCCATAGATGTCTAATTAATTGCAGGAATAACAAGATTACCAACAGATGGAGCCAAAACATAGCAATACATGGATGACAAAAATAAAGAAAAGGATCTGATAGATGGGATCAAGAACAAATATGGGATTGACAGAGGGTCCAGGGGGGTGATCATTAGACAGATAAATGACCCAACAACAAATTTCGTGACAAAATTGATGGCATACAAACTTTTGAGAAAGTGTCGCAAGAAGGAAGCCCCTGCAAGAGTAATAGCAAAAGTTGTGTAGTGCTCAAAGGGGCATCTACTCAGCTGGGATCCTTATCGACTAAACTTATTCTTGGAGGACTACAAGGATGCGCAGGATCTAGGATCATAGTTTCACTACTCATGGTTAATTATATTGATAGCATTGGTTGGATGGGGAGAACCAAAATACAACTGATTTTACCTGAGGCTAGGGAAGTTTCATGCAACAAAATATACAACATTATGGAACACTTCAGATCCGAAGAAAAGGAAGGAAAATTCTAGCATATTTTCCATGCTATATGTTGAGATGCAATATAAGCTGGCTAATACATGGAGGATACCACCAGAAGTGGTGAGGGAGAACCAAGGAATAACTAACGTTCAAGATTCAAGACACAACATGTGGGTATAGGTCAAGAGGGATCCTAAGAAGGAATGGCTACAATTGAGATACTGTGTCATAGGAGAAGAGGTGCAATGGGAAATGAAATATTGACCCGAAGAATGGAAGGAGCCAGTAATCCTAAAGAAAATACCAAAATTAAAACAATAAGTAGAGGTTGGCCCTTCAAAGCAGTCAGCCAGTCTAGGTGCAAATGTAAGGAAAGCAACAGAGCGCGTGAAATAAATAGGGGGTAGTACAACCACTAGAAAACCAAGGTAAAATAATACTATCCCTAAGTATCCAACTAAGGAAAAGGATCACGCAGTAGAACAAAATGTAGGAACACATCTCGAGACAAATATTCCTATGCTGAAGGAAAAAGGAGTTGGATATCTCCCAGACATGGATATACCAATTACAACCACGCAGACATAGACACTGCCAATGAAAAGAATAGTGTTGTAGAAAACATGCTAGCACAAGAAAATGAAGGCTCACAAGGAAGTTCCTTAACTTACATTGATAGAGGATGACGCAGAGTTGGTAGTAGAGAAAGTGAAAGACCGCATGGCCGAGATGTGGTATGATGCTGAGAAGCAGAGGGAGGCGATAGTCGAGAAATTGGCAGAAGTAAAGGATGCAATGAAACAATTGCAACTTACTACAGAACAATAAAAAAGAGTAGGTGAAACAACAACAAGCGTTTTAGGAGAGAACAGTTCCATAACAAGAGACAATACAAATTATAGCCACGGGGAATGAAAAGTTTTGTATCACCAAAGAAATGTTGCAGATAGATGAGGATACAATGTAGAAAACACTAAAGGAGATAGATCATTTGGACTTGGCACTTCCCAAGGTTCCAACTAAGGCGATGTATACCAGACAAGATTAAGGAGTGCACAAGAAATGAAGAATTTGCAGACAGAGTTGAAGACAATACAAGAATAAAAGAAGTCAAGGCAGGCGAATTTGGAGCCACTACAAGAAGGCACAAAAAAAATGCTTATGGATGTTGACACAAAAAAGGATCAGATTGAACAAGTTGTCTTGGAGAGTGGGGAACTACTAAAGGATAACATTATGACGTAGACAGTGGATACTGTAGTAGAAAAGAGCGCGAAAATATAATCTCAAGTTGAAAAAATTTCAATCAGGTTTCAGGAGCTAGAGAAGTTAGTACAGGAGACACACACTACTTGAGTGGCTCATGATGAACCACAGGTTAGTGTTGGGGGCTTGTTGGCACAGACCATTTTGGGGAAAACTGCAACAATTAATGAAGCAGATAGGAAATGGACCAAAAAAGGAGCGCGCTCCAAAAAACAGGGAAAAACAACATCGGGGAAGCAGGAAAGTCTAAAGGAAGGATGAGGAACAAATATCAATGAGGAAAATGGTTGGATTTTGGTCTATCCATGCTTAGAGAGTTATAAAGTGGAAACAAATAATCCACCTAGGGTTAGTGGGTTAGGGTTTTGGTCATTGTTGTGACGATTATTTTACTTCCTTTTTAATATAAATATATGTTGTAGTGGAGCTAGATCTAGTTTTTGACAGTTAGTGGTTGAGATAATATTGAGATGATCTTAGAGTCATTTTTTGAGATAGAGATATGCATTGTAATTGAGGGTAATGTCACAAGTTGTGGAGCTTATTGTGATCTTGTCAGCCTTAGATGTAATGCACGCAATGCTATAAACTTGTTGAAGAATAATGAAAAAGTGAAGACATCCAAATCTTTGTGGACGTATCCTAGGGGGGGTGAACCATGGTAAATTTGTGTCTCTGTGTAAGAATGCTTATCTTAGTTCTTGCTATGATTTGGATTAATCTATTAAAAGTAAAATGCAATGTGTCATAGAATAATCATGATTATTACTGCAAAATGAATCTTAAATGAATGAAAAATATTAAATAATGGTAGATCTAGATATAATGATGTGTCTCTATGTAAGAATTCTTATCTTAGTTCTTGTTATTATTTGGTTATGAATGGATTAATATGTTAAAATTAAAACACAACGTTCCATAGAATAATTAGGATTATTACTACAGAATGAATCTTAAATGAATGAAAATGATTACATAATGGTATATATGGATATAATGATGTGTTAGAATAATATATATGATGTATTTTGAGGTAGAAAGAATGTTCATCATCCCCAAAATATCCTCTCTTCCTAGATTTCATAAATATGGGTCCTGCAGTCACCCATAAGCCATCTCATGTGAGACTACATTGTGCATTCTGTGCATAGTGTTGCCTTTTGGTCTCCAAAAGCATCGATGGTTTGCAGGGTCTTGTTGGAAACCTCAACTAGAACCCTGGTCAACAAGAGAAACATCCAACACAACCAGTCATGGTTCCCCTCACCATTCCCTCTCATGACATCATAACATGTATAGGAAATAACCTTCAACAATTATTCATTATTTTCCTTTTTACATTAATAGAAAATATGCCCATAATCTTCTAGTAGTAATATAATTATATTTAAAAGATGGGGGAAAATAGGGGTGTTACATGGAAGCTTTATTAAATGACACTCAAAATGTTGGATATTCCAATATAGTGATAGGATTATATAGACATGAGCTTTCTGATGAATTTTATGTTGTGTAAGGGTACACCATATCAAGGAATAGAACATAGTCAACACAGATATATATGGTTTTAGTCTTTAGATGCCAAAGGCAAGTAATGGGTGTTGAATAATGAATATTTCTCATAATTCACATCCATCTTCATATAATATGAAAGATATAATTCTCACCAAGAGTTGGAAGTGAGATTCATGGGTTGTTGGAAGTGAGAACCTTCTTTTGAAATTTTATAATATTTGTTATCCTTCATGAATGACAAGCGATTTAAAAAATACACATGTTTTTAAGGGTTTTTTTAAATTACCCTTCTATAATGAGTTTGAATCCCTTGGAAGGGTTCAATTTTGATCGTTGATCGCCACTCTCTTTTAGATCAGAGCATATTTGGAGGCCCAATTTTTCTTTGTGGAAGCACCAGGAAATACCTTTATGTTGTTAGAGGCTTAACAAGAAAGAAGCTTGATGTTTTGTTTTTGGGTTTGGGAAAAAGGAGAGCTAAGATATTCGATATTGAGACCAACGAATGGGAAATTTTACTTGAATTGAATAGGGAGAATATTGGTGCCATAGGGTTTGTGTTGAATGGGAGGTTTTGTGTGATGGGAGGATTTGGTAAGGGATCGAGGATGTCTAGCGAGTTTTATGATCCGAAGGTGAGGAAAGACTAGGTTTTAATGTTACATAGTTTATTTCTAAAAAGTTCAAGTATTAGGTTTTAATGTGTTGGTGTGCAGGCTCAACATGAGGTCGAAGAGGGAAGAGAGGTTTAGATGGAGGAAATTGGAATTGGTGTGGGATAATTACTTTGTTCTCTTCCTCTTCTTATTTTCTTTCTAGTAGGGAAGATGTGACTTTCGTTCAAGGTGCTTGCCCGATCTACTTCCCTGCTATTTGGGTATACTTATATTGATATGTATCTTTAATTTTTTTTATTGTAGATGGCTTAGTGAGCCTCGATGGTTTTTTAATCACCTTTCTTGGGTAAAGAGTAAAAGGTCATTAATTAGTCTCTGCACCGAGTGGGGTAAAAATTATGTAAACGACACCAATTTTGGATAGTTGGTTATGGTAAAATTATTTGATCATGGTTCTAATCATAGTTTCACGATGTTTTAATGTGTTTTATATAAAATTCAACAATTTGAGGAAATAGATTCTGGTGAGATTTTTTTATCATAATTCTATTTTTTGTTTGTATAATGAGTATTTTTTCTATTAAATTCTTTAAAATATTTATGAAAAATATTTTCAATGCCAAAGAGAATCAAAATAAGATGTAAGTATAAACCAAAATAATAAAATATCCAAGCCAACCTAATGGGCCACCAACTACCTTTTATATATATCTATATGCAATTCCTTTAACCCCTATCATGCAATTTGCTTTATTGTCCAGATAATAGTATCATGACTACCTTGTTTTGATGACCCTATAAAATACATATCGAGAAAGTTTGGTTGTTCAAGGAGGAATTCCACAAAACATTCAAACAAAATCATCCCAATGTCAAAGGAGTTACAACAATGATGTCTCACTTTTCTTATATCTTTTGAAATTTTTCATCCTATAGATGTTTTCACAATTTTTTCAGTCAACTCATTTGAGAGGATCAAAAACTTTTTTGTGACAAATGGAAAGAAATGAGCAAAGTTGTATATTCTTCTTTATTTTTATTAGGGCTTTGGATTTAGTAATATCTTATCTTTTGTTTAAAGTCTTTCACCATTCGATCATGCATCCCATTGTTCCCTTGAAAGAATTTTTAAGAATTTTGAAAAAAAGGTGTCCAAAGTGCCACACCCGAGGAATCTGAAATTCAAAGTCCAAGATCAATAAAGACGATGAGGATGACGAAAGTGGGGAGGTATTTTCATTTTATCTTTTTACATATTGTGTAAATGTAATTGTGGCCAAGTTTTATTTTTTCATTTTCATTGATGAAATTGTTCATTGACTCTCTCTTATCTGGTTCATTTTATTTTTTCATTTTCATTGATGAAATTGTTCATTGACTCTCTCTTATCTGGTTCATAGGACGAAAATTTTCCATGAGGGATTGTGATTTTCAAGATATAATGAGATTAGAGTGGTGTTTTTTTAGTTTGGATCATAATATTTACCATTAGAATTATACCCTATGTTTCACTGCTCATTTTGTAGAGTAGCTAATATGAAGAATTTTGTTGAGCTCATTTTGTCATAGAATGTTGCTGTTAAAGATTATTGTTATTATATAATTAATTTTTCATTTTTTCAAGAAAAAACATTCGCTCAATTATATTAAAATCATATATTTTTTTTACAACATCAAAACTTCTCCACAAAAGTGTATCCCCGTCATATCAATAGAGATAAACAAAAAACTGGTCATATGTTCCCATACAAAAAAAATTCAGACCTTCTCATACTAGTTTTCAGAAAACTCAAAAAAAAGAGAAACAGATGATAAACTACTTCAGGAGGGAAGAACTAGACTTGATCATACCAAAAAGTAAAAAAAAAAAATAATTACACAGAAAACTCAAAAGAGACTGAGATGACTAGAAAATAGCACTGCCAATTTAATGGATTCTGAAAAATTTGAGTTGATCACTTGTACAAAGGAATTATCACAGACAATCAAACAGGTACTAAATATACTATGCTTGCTGTACATTGCAACTAATAGATCTCTTAATATACTAGTGGCCATATGTTGAACATTATACTTTTGTGTATTTTTGTGTTGTGTTTTTTAAGCTACATCCAAATGGCTTGTAACTGACAAGGGAGTTTAGAATTATGCCATCCAGGTAATATAATGATTAGATACATGATTATGGACTTAACAATTAAGTCATACATAATATAATATGACAACTAGATACCCGACGAGGGACTTAACAATTATGTCCTATAGAATAAAATATGATTATTAGATGTCATTGGTTCATATTTATGAGCTATGTACCTTGATTATATGGTTGAGAATTTCATTTAGTAGGTTGACAGAGGTTTACTTTTATAGAGTAGCTTTAGTGATTTTCGGGCCTTTAGTGATGAAAAATCAATATTTCTTTTATAAATAGAACTGTTAATGTAGATAAATTATATCCATGTATTTTTTTTTAACGGAACCAAGTTTTGTTTTTGCAAGAGAAAAATGGTTATTCCTTGGACATACATCACTTGGGAATTTTTGAGTAGATAAATATAAGTTAAGTATCAAGAGGGTAAAAACTTTTTTCTAGTTTAGTTAAGTTATATATATATATATATATATATATATATATATATATATATAAAACGATTATTTAAGTATATACTTTTATTTTTTGTTTATTGTGTATAATATTGGATGATGTCTATAGCTCCATCATCCAACATTTAATACAACATTGCAAGGTACTTAGATCTAGCCCACTAGTTGTTGTAAACTTTTGTGCTTATGGTAGAGACCATTATTTTTAAGAATAACAGAAGGGGTAGTTCTATTTAATGGATAAATGTTATGTAAATGGGAAGCATTTTTATTGAGAGTGATTTAAAATTTTTGTTTTATTTATTTGATATTTTTTTTTAATCAAATTAGAGTCTTTTGGTAAGGTAGCCATATCATAGGGTGAGTTTAAGTTGATGATTGTTTCTCATGATATTTTCTTTTTATTACAAAATATATTTGCATATATTCTTGTTAGTGTAGGTTTCAAAAACTTAAATGATGGAATTTCCTTAAAACAAGTTATTCAATTGTATAGAAAATATTGTTCTTGTGTACATATATTTTTTTAAAATCAATGTGCATGTGTTTCCTCCTAAGAGGTCACAAGTTCAATAGATGGGGGTAAGACATGTATACTGTAGACTTTAGTAGTTAAATCTCTATGCGGAGGGGGTCCCTTATTCCACAAACAAGGGGGTCTCATACATCAATTTGGTGTTTGGCTTGGTTGTGACTTTGGGAAGAGTATTCTCTTACCAAACATAGACAAGAATAAACAAAGGTGTGGAAAAGGAAAAAAGAAGAAATAAAGAAGGAAGATTGTGGACTTGGAATCTATGCTCAAGACAAAGGAAGCCAATGGTACATTGATAGTGCATGTTCAAAACCATGGATGATTTTAAGGGCTAAATTTCGCAATTGGGCTAATTTTCTATGGTTTTTCCCAAAAACAGATTTGTTAATTTCCATTTTTTCTAAAAATGATTTGCCTAAATTCCACAGAATAAAATTATTTTACCTTAAAAAACACCAAAAGTTTATAGAAACTATATAAAATCCTTAAAATTTTGAATATTTTTACAAAAATATCGCCAAACATTTTACATTTTGCATATTAAGGACTAGTAAAATTAGCCCAAGTTTCTACATTTTAATACAAATTTTCCTCCTTAAAATTATCCTTGTTCAAAACACATGATAAGGGACCATAACAAAACTCTCATCCTAAAGGAAGAAAACAGAGGAAATGTTACCTTTGGGGATAATGCTTCTGCAAGCATAGTTGGAAAAGGCACCATTAGTCTCGATAATGGAAATACTAAAACACAGAATGTCTTGTATGTTGAAGGGTTAAAAAAATAAATTCTAAGTGTTATTCAAATGCGTGATCAAGGTTACAACCTCTCATTTCATTCTAAAGGATGTGAGATAAGGAAAGCAGGTTTAATAAGATTAGTGGAAAATAAAAACAGAACCCCGAACAATGTATACATTCTCAATGAAGTCAAAGGAGAAAAATGTTGTATGGGACAAGTAGACAAAATTGGTTATGGAATAGAATGATGGGTCATACAAACGTTTACAATTTAGTAAAACACAACAAGAAACAAGAAGTAAGAGATATTCCAAGGATCTCAAAACATATAGACACTATTTGCAAGCCATGTCAACACAAGAAACAAACAAGATTTAGTTTCAAAAGAAATGATTACTCAACATCAAATCCATTGGAACTTGTTTCCATAGACCTGTGTGGGCTAGCAAGAACACAAACTTTACAAGGTGTCAACTATTTTATGTTGATTATTCATGATTACACAAGAATGGCATGGGTTAAATTTCTTAAAGAAAAATATGAAGCATTTGAGAAGTTTAAATCTTTCAAATCCCTAGTTAAAAATGATACTGACTTAAAAATCAAGTACTTAATATTAGACAAAGGAGGTGAATTTACATCTTATGAACTTGATGAATTCTATGAGAATCATAAAATCAAGAGACATATTTCGGTAGCAAGGACTCCACAACAAAATGGAGTTCTAAAAAGGAAGAAAATAACTATACAAGAGATGGCTAGAACAATGTTGAATGAAGCCAAACTACCTGGCACCTTTTGGAGAGAAGAAATCATCATAACAATCTACATTTTGAATAGAGAAAAAATTAGAGTGAACAACAACAAGACACCTTATGAATTATGGAAAGGTAGACCAACTACAATCAAATACTTTAAATCATTTGGGAGAAAGTGCTATATAAAGACAAATGGAGATAATTTAGGAAAGTTTGATTCCATAACAGATGAAGGTATCTTTCTTAGCTGCCCATCTAGAAGCAAGGCCTACAAATGGTACAACAAAAGACTCTGTAAGGTTGTAGATATTATTGATGTAAGAGTGAATGAAGCAATGCCTCAAGAGGAAAAATCACAAACAAATGGATATCCAGAGGAGACAATCTACAAATAATAAGAAAAGGAACAAGAAAAGAAATAACAAGAAGAAATAGAACATCAATATCCAAGGACACCATCTAGAATTTTCCAAAAGAATCATCTAGAAAGTTAGATTCTCGGGGATATAAATACAAGATTTCATACTAGAAGAAGATTGAACTTTTCTTTGCTATCTAAAATAGGGCCCAAGAATTTTACACAAGCTATTGAATATAAGCATTGGGTTAATGCTATGGAAGAATAACTAAATAAGATTGAGAAGAATGAGACATGGGAAATTTTGTCTAGACCAAAAGACAAGAATGTGATTGGCACCAAATGGGTCTTCATAAATAAGTTGGATGAATATGGACAAGTAGTACGAAATAACACAATATTGGTCTATAAAGGCTATGCTCAAGTTGAGGGTATTGGCTTTGAATAAACCTTTGCTCCATTTGCAAGATTAGAAGCAATCAAAATGTTTTTGGCATTTTTATTGTTTCAAGAACACCAAAGTATATCAAATGGATGTCAAGTTAGACTTTATAAATGGAAATCTAGAAGAATAAGTATATATTGAACAACCAAAATGATTTCAATTTTTAGATAATGAATATTATGTATGAAGACTGAAGAAATCACACTATAGACTAAAACAAGCTCCGAGAGCTTGGTATTAAAGACTTGACAAATACCTACAACAACAAGGTTTCAAAAGAGGAGTTGTAGAAAATAATATTTACATCAAAATAGACAATGAATATATATTAATCATCATGGTTTATGTGGATGATATCATTTTTAGAAGTAATGTTGATAGAATGAGTCAAATGTTTTCATAAGAAATGCAAATAGAATTTGATATGTTGATTCTTGGATAATTGTCATTCTTTCTAGGTTTTCTAATTTCTCAATCTAACGAAGGTATATTCATTTCCCAGACAAAATATATAAAGGGAATTTTGAGAAAGTTTGGAATGGAAGACTATGCACCCATTAGTACACCCATGATCACATGATGCAAGTTGAGAAAAGATGATGAATCTCTAGAAGAAAATCAAATGCTGTAAATTTCAATGATTCACAACCTACTATATGTGAAAATATCAAGGCTAGACAACATGAAATCATTAGGATTTCTTACAATATTTCATTCTGCACCAAATGAGACACATGTATAATCACTCAAAAGAATATTCAAATATCTAAAGGGCACACTGGACTTTGGCGTATGGTATTCAAGAAGTAAGGACTTCACTCTAACAAAATATATAGATTTAGATTGGGCAAGAAGTATTGATGACAAGAAAATTACCAGTGGAGGAGAATTATTCCTAGGAAACTGTCTAGTATCATGGTTGGGGAAGAAACAAACTTCAATATCTCTATCCATAACATAAGTTGAATATATTGTAGCAACAACATGTTGCACAGAAGTTCTCTGGATGAAGAAGACACTGAATGATATCAAGGTAGAATATGATAAGCCAATCTCAATCATCTTTGAAAACAAAAGTGCAATCAACATTTCAAATAATATTGTTATGCACTCAAAGATGAAGCATATTCCCATAAAGTACCACTTCCTAAGAGAACAGGTATCCAAGCAAAGTGTCAAGATGGAATACATTACCACCAAAGAATAGGTTTCATATATTATTATAAAACCCCTTCCCAGAGACACATTTGAATATCTTAGATAGAAGTTGGGAATGATATCTCTCTCATCTCATTAGTAAATGGAAGCACAATATTAGGGGAGAAACCCTTTTCCATTGATGTCAAAGGGGGATAAGTTCTAGACACATGAATAATTATAGGCACAAGAAAAGTTGCATATAGGGGGAGTATCAGAATTGAATAAGGGTTTCCATCAATGAAAAAGGTGCATATTGTTGTTGTTGATGTCAAATATAGAGGGAGACTACAGATGTAGAAGATAAATATTACAAGATGGGGATTGTTGGAAATATTATTTTTGGATTATTTTATTCTTAGTTTGGATACCCTATCTTTGAAGGCATTTTTACTATGAAGAACTAGCTGAAATGGGAGCATATGATATATGGTTGGAAACGTTATTTTGAGACTTTTCCAATGGTATTTGACACTCCCTCTAACTCCTCAGGAATGAGGAGACATAAGTTTTTATGTCAGAAAAACCATCAAAAAATTCCAGGTCATCCTAACAAGTTTTTACAGGTCGACCCTAAAAGTGAGCACATAAACACTATAAATACAAGATACATGTTTGTACTTTAAGAGAATATAAGCAAGAAGATAAAGTTTGAGGTGCACAAAAGAGATATGAGGAGCGTAAGATAAGCTAGATAGTATTCTTTGGGTGTAAATTTGTGTAAGAGAAGTTTTCTTGGAGTTTTAAGGGTGTGCTATGAAGGAATAAGGTCCATGATGTTGCAAAGTGAGTTGTTTTGAGTTTGTGATGCTGCAATCTGGGATTATATTATGGGAATAATTCTATGAGTTTCACTAGGGAATGAAGGTTAAATTTGACTAAGGTTTGAATCTATGTATATGGTATGAATAAAAGAGAGGTGTTGGAGCATGGAAGTTAAGGGTATGATGATGCTATGAAATACATAAAGTATGAATTATGCAGGTGAAATCATAATTACTGTGTGTATGAAGATATTAGGTTGGTGCCTATAAAGGTCTTACCGATTTGGTTCTCATCTGAGGAGATTGGTGTCTTCAGTAGGTTGGTGCCTATGTAATATGTTGTTGAGTTGGTGCTCAGATGAGGAGATTGGTGTCTCCATTAGGTTGGATTCTACAAGCTTTGTAATAGTAGTTTGGTTTCTATAGACATTTATAAAGACAAATTTTTGTGGTTTTCTCTTGCAAGGGTTTCTACATTAAACTTGGTGTAGTGTGATTTGAATTTATATGTGATAATGAATAATTGATGAATGGTTAAATAAAATAAAACGTATATTATACTGATTCAACCCCCGTCTCAATATAAGAATAAGTTCAATAATTGGTATTAGAGAGGGTTATTTTATAGATATTCTAACCGCTAGAAGATAGATCTCGGGAGCACACATGGCTAGTCAAGAAGGTTTCTCCACAAACAAGGATCCATTGTTGAGGAACAAGCTATGCATTCTAGAGTATAAGGATGGAAAATTATCTATTGGATCTTGGTTTTGATATTTGGAAATAACTTGTGACTGGTTATGCAACCCCCAAAACTCCACCAACAAATAATGATGGGAAGAAGGATAGTGAACATGATGCAAAATCCATGAATGCTATGTTTTGTGGTCTACCAGAATTAGAATTTGTCAAGGTGGTGCATTGTGAATCATAAAACAATATTTGGGACAAAATTCAAAACATTCATGAAGGCGATGACAAGGTGAAAAAGGAAATTCTCCAAACTCATAGAATGCAGTTCGAGAGTTTGAAAATGAAAGACAAAGAAAATGTTGCAACCCGTTAGAAAAACAGGACCATGGAGCAACAAAATAAAACAAATGCAGAAACAAAACACAGAAGATACACAATACAATAGAGACACAGATTTACGTGGTTCACCCAGTGTGGGCTACATCCACCAGAGAAATTTCCAGGTCCTTCCTTTATTATTATCCATCATATGAAGGGATACAACCTACAACAAACCCGCTGTAACTTCCTCTTCTTTCTCTCACAGTCTCCTATCTCAGAATACAATATTCGCCATATGCAATAGCCGCAATACATTTCCCTCATAAAAGAGGGTTTCCTTCTAGGGAAAAAACCCTAACATAATCTCCACCGTTATATCTGTGACCTTATAATGAACCGTCCAGACTTACAATGAAATTACAATATACATTTACAAGGCAAATTTTCCTTCGGGGGCTTCGCCCTTGAACCCCCACTGGGGGCCCGCTTGCCTCCAGACCCCCTCTGCACTCCCATGCGTGGAAGAGTGTACATACTTCTGGGGTGTAATTACTTCATGAGGTATAAACACGGCTGAAAGTAAAAGACCTCTCAATCAGGAAGATAATCGGGCTCCACAACCAACACAACCTATTTACTTTGAGTGGATGAAATTGTCAACACCATCAAATGACACGGTGAGAAGGTTGAAGAACCAATGATTGTGAAAAATGTGCTAAGGTCTCTCCCCTTAATATTTGATTCCAAGATCTCTTCCATTTAAAAAATGAAGGATTTAAAGAACTTGGTGATGGATGAATTGCATGGGATTGTCATTGCGTATGAGACGAGGAAAAAAAAACAAAAGCCAACATAGAAGGAAGCATATTTAAAATCATCAAAGAAGACAAAAGGACACAAATTCTGTGATTTTTCCAGCTATGAATCGGTTACAAAAGAAACACAATTTGTAAGAAAGCTAAAAAGAGGATCTGGAAAATACAAAGGTAAGCTACCATTCAAATAATTTGATTGTGTTATAGTAGGAAATTGTGTTGCTAAATTTCCATATGAAAAAAGGGAAGACAATTATGATGAGGACAATAATGATGAAGAAGAACATAACGATAAAAACAAACCTTATAGACGCAAAAGAGGAAAAATACTAAGAAGAAGTGTTTTTACTCTAGAGAGGACAATAGCTCATCTGAAGAAAGTGATGGATATGCTCTAATATTGAAAAAAAATAATTCCTCTTCATAGCCATATATACAAAGTCTACTGATAAAGAAAATGAAGAAAAAAAAAAAATCATATTAAGAAGAAGAATACATTGATGGGGAAGTGAATCTTGAAGCACAACTCGTTAGTGCCTTAGAAGAAATAGAAAAGCTCAGGGGAAAGAATAAAAATTAGAAGGAGAAATTGTAGAAATATGAAAAGAAGGATCATGACTTTGACGAAACAAAAATAAAAATTATCATCTGGAAGACTCAACTAGAAGAGGCGAAAATGATAAAAGAAGTGGTGAGAAGCCAGATGAAAGAAAAGGAAGAAAATTACGAGAAGCTAGAAGCTGAAATAATTTCCTTAAGAAAGGAACCAGAGAAAACAACTAATCAATTGAATAGACGCTTGAAGTTTTGAAAGAGTATTGAAATATTAGATAATATTCTCAGTTTCCAAAGGTCACCATTCATCATTACAGGTCTTGCTATGAAGAAAAAAAAGGCTCCTGAGGGAGATGCAAGCACTAAGGTCATAAAGCCATCAAATAAGGAAAATGAAGAAAAGCCTAAATTCTATGCCAATATTCTGAAAGGCTACATAAAAAATGAAATTAGTTGTAGGAAAGGAAATGATGACCAACAAAAATCTGATTCTTATCACAAGAATGAGTTCAAAAGAGTCATTCCACCAAGATTACCTTTCACAACCCAGTACCAAAATATCTTTCTTGGCTATTGTTTTCTTGCAATAATTTTGGTCATAAAGTAATAGATTGTAGAGATTATGTAGGAAGTGATCATGTGAGAGATAGAAATAGAGGTTCTTATAAAGCCTCAAAGAATTATTATATGAGCAACAAAACCGGAATTTCTCATGGTTTTGTTGATAGAAACTACAATTCATTTTCTCCCCTACTTGAGTACAACATTGAATGTTATAAGTGCAATCACTATTTTCACATAGCACGTGACTATAGAAGCAACATAAAAAAGTATCCTAAACAAAAAATAGAAGAAGGTGCTCTTACCAAGCATAGAGAAGAATTCACAAAGGTGTGGAAAATGAAGCAAGAAGATCCAAAGAAGGAAGAATGTGGACTTGAAATGTATTCTCAAGACAAAGGAATCCAATGGTACATTGATAGTGGATGTTAAAAACACATGAATGGGATCAAAAAAAAATTCTCATCCTAAAGGAAGAAAAAAGAGGTAGTGTTTCCTTTGGGGATAATGCTTATGTAACGATAGTTGGAAAAGGTACCATTAGTCTTGATAATGGAAAGACTAAAAAACATAATGTATTGTATGTTGAAGGGTTAAAACACAATCTTCTAAGTGTTAGTCATATGTGTGATCAAGGTTACAACCTCACATTTCATTATAAAGGATGTAATATAAGGAAAGTAGGTTTAGCAATATTAGTGGCAAATGCAAACACAACCCTCAACAATGTATACATACTCAATGAATTCAAAGGAGAAAAATGTTGTATGGGACAAGTAGATGAAAGTTGGTTATGACATAGAAGGATGGGTTATATAAAATTTGACAATCTAGTAAAACTAAAAAACTCACAAGAAATAAGTGATATGCCATTGATCTCAAAACCTACAGACACTTTTTCCAAGCCATGTCAGCACAATAAGCAAACGAGAGTTATTTTCAAAATAAAGGAGTCAACATCAAATCCATTAGAACTTATGCACACGGACCTTTGTGGTCCAGCAAGAGAAAAAACTTTAAAAGGTGAGAGTTATTTTATGTTTCTTATTGGTGATTACACAAGAATGACATGGGTTACATTTATTAAAGAAAAATATGAAGCATTTGAGAAGTTTAAATCTTTCAAACCCCTAGTTGAAAATGATACTGATTTAAAAATCATGTTCTTAAGATCAAACAAAGGAGGTGATTTTACATCTTATGAATTTGATGAATTAAATGAGAATCATGGAATCAAGAGAAATTTTTCAGTAGCAAGGACTTCACATAAAAATGGATTTGTAGAAAGGAAGAACAAAACTATACAAGAAATGGCTAAAACAATGATAAATGAATCCAAACTACCAAACACCTTTTGGAGAGAAGCAATCAACACAATAATTTACATTTTGAATAGATCACAAATCAGAGTGAAAAATATAAATACACATTATGGATTATGGACAGGTAGACCAACTATAGTCAAATACTTTGGGAGCACATTCTATATAATGAGAAATGAAGATAATTTAGGCAAGTTTGATTCCATACCATATGAAGGTATTGTTACCCCCCTATCCTAGGGGTAACTAAGGAGATGATGTCTCATGGCCCACAAGTAGTAGACATGAAGTGATGAGAGCCATATGATCAACTTATCCCACATTTGAGTATATTGAGCCCCTCCTCTCCACCACACATCACCACTCATCGTCAACAACATATCAACATTTTCCACACTAGCTTGATCCATAGAGCACAATAGGTCTTGCTTCATGAGGTAACAAGTGCAGTCTCATGGTAAGTGTCACTTTAATAATTAAATCATTTTAGCATGTTGTAAAGGGTCCTTTCTTAATTATGGAACGTTTTCTTGGAAATTATACCTTTTTCCTTATTTCACCTTGGTGGTTGACATGGTATCGTAGTAAGTAGGCAACCCTCGAGAAAAGGGTTGCTACTGGGGGGTTCCTTGAAGGGTCATCGTGGAATTCCTTCTTATACTTACACTTTCCACACTTCTTCCCCTCCATTTCCTCATCTTTTGGGTTTTTTGGTTCATTGACCCCAAGAAGGGATTGCACCTTATTTCATGGGAAGAAGGGGATGAAGGCCTAGAGGTTTTGTAGCTAGCACTATAAAAGTTAAAAGCCATAATTTATCCTTCTAGGTTCTCTCCCTAAGCTATCGATAGCCATGAAACACTTCTCCATAAAAATGAAGGACCTTTTAAAAGAAATAAATAAAAATTATCGCTTGATGGGGGAGTGCATTGCAATGTATTTTAATTTCTATTGCATATGGAACTCAATGTGTTTTAACTTCAAGTGGAATTGTGGTTCTATTTTTATTTCCATTTCATATAGAACTCAATGTTCAAACCATAAAAAAAAATTAAAGGAAAATAAAGGGCTTGGAAAAATGTTGCATTGCAAATGAAGGGATGTAGTGCACCCTCCATAAAGGCACCCATAAATGAGATAATATGAGCCCTTGTTATTTCAAGGACCCCATGCACAAAAGTAATTCCCCCAATCCACCTCATATTATTACATGGTCTAGACAGGGTCTTCTCGAGAAGCATTCCTTGACTTGGGGATTGACATACCCACACTAGTACATTGGGCCAATTTTTCGACAATTTCTCGATGCATTTGCATCACAAACTTGTTTATCTTCCAATGAATGCATCAACATGTTATCGTCATTATAAAAGTGTCACACTAGCGACGAAAAAACATTTGTCACTATTATGATGCCCTTATCGACAAAAACATATGTCGAATATCGACACAATGTTCTTGTAAAGAGCCACAAAATTTCATCTAATGATCGACACACATTGGTCGATCATTCGACATACATTTGCCGATATGGAGACAAACATTTTTCGATTATTCGACATACATTTCTATATCTTCCGACGTACCTTTGTCGATCCATCGACATATGTTGGTTGAAAGAACATGTAAAAAACACCAAATGATCGTCGGATGAGTGACTAACATTGGTAAAAAAATTGAAGTAAGTCGGTCGATATTGCTACTTAAATTGGTCTATCTTGCAATGTAACTTTTTCGATAAGCCAATGTTTGTTTGTCGAAATACTGTGTACAAACTAACCAATGTTCGACATGTGTTTGTTGAAATATCTTGTAAAGAGAAACAAAAATCCGTTGAATGAAAAACTTACATTGGTTGAAATATCGACAAACATTTTCTTGATACTTTCAGGTAAAATGCATATACATTGATTGTTTAATGATATTTTGATGTGCGTTGGTCAATATGTCATCCAACATACATTGCAAGAGAAACAATCATCTACGGATTGTTGATCTTGCAAGTTACGTTGATTCAAAGTTAATCAGAAAGTCCGTCGATAGTCTAAAGAGTTATGCACAAAATTTAAAAAAAAAATCCGTTTTTGAAGACTCGGGGTGTTACAAATGTACTTGTTACGAGAAACTTGTTAGATACTTTATGAGAAATGGGGATATATGTATCAAATTCTTAAGTTTTAAGGCTCATATAGATGATAATAAGAATTCATAAGGAAACAAAGTATCAAATTCTTCTCCTGAAGTATATTTTCAAAATCCAATGAATCCTTTCACTAAATAACACTTAGAATTAATGAGGAATGTACACAAATACCTCCCCTAAGTAATTCATGCATACTCTTAAAAAGGGAAAGTCTCCCATGAAGATTAATGGGTCCAAGAGTTATAAGAATGCACAAACCCTAAGTAATTAATGCATAATCTTAAAAAGGTAAAGTATCCCATGAAGATTAATGGGTCCAAGAATTATAATAATGCACAAAAAGAGATGGGTAGCGATGTGAACCAGCCTTCCAATGTAATGAAGAAGCTCATGTCACATGGAGTCATTTAGTACTAAGTGGAGATCTATCTTGGAGTACACGAGGCCTATTCCATAGCTCACACATTTCTTATAAATACATTATCTTTTCATTAAGACGGTTACCATGAATGACGAA
The DNA here is from genome assembly GCA_009831015.1 of Picea engelmannii. NCBI lineage: Eukaryota > Viridiplantae > Streptophyta > Pinopsida > Pinales > Pinaceae > Picea > Picea engelmannii. The sequence continues at coordinate 350,243 of ML779438.1, read as the reverse complement.
GGATTCATTTGGGAAATTTCAGGCTCATCTACAAAGAAGTAACCCTCCCAGCTTCACATTTGATATAAAGTATACAGGCTCTACAACTCCCTCGCTGGCTATTACATCACCTTTGGTTTGAATCTCGTCATTTATTTTCATGGAGCCACCCTTCATCACACTATATTTGACGCCAACATCACTAATGAAGCTTTCAAAAGGTGTCGAAGGTGAGACAATTGGTATATGGAACCGCTTGCAAGCCAAGATTCGTATTACAGGTATGTGTTGGCAATTATCCTATTAGAGGTGACTAAAATTTATTCTATTAAAAGTTTGAAGCAGCCAAGTTTGTGTATAAAATTCATTTTATTAAAAGTTGGAACTAGCTTATCATAAGAAAAAATGTTATTTGTAAAGACTTCTAAATTCTGCTTTTTGTTACGTGCTATGCCTTTTAGCTATCAAAAATAAATTTGATGGCATTTCCTGGTCACCATGCAAAGAATGCAATAGACACGGAAATGATTGGGTGACTTCCATTTTGTAGACACATAAATTATTCAGTACAAATGATTTCTTCTCTATGACATGAATATTGACATGTCCCTTCCATAATGTTGTTAAAATTTAACAAACAAAAAAAACTACATGCTACCTATGGAAGTTGTATGACAATACCACACTTTGTTAAATCAAATCAAGTGTAGGATAGATTCCTAATACCATGCATCATACAAATTGGAAGGAAAATGGAACAAATAAGATTGAAAATTTCTCTAGGGTTCAACTAAAGTGTGTAGATTCACAATTTGATATAAGTTACAAAATAGAAGTTGTGTTGCTTTCTTAACTTGTGTAGAAATAATAAAACTTTTCTTTAGAGCTCGTAAGGAAACAAAGATAGTCACACAATGTTAACCAAATTCATTTACATCCACTTGCCTAGAATAACAAATGCTTGTGCCCGTGGGAAGAGATGGCATCCTATAAGCCTATAGGATACCATATATGGGGCATATGGGGAGAGATGGCATCCTATAGGCATCCTATGGGCCTATAAGATGTCATCTATTTGAAATATAATTATGAAAACCAAACAAATAATTTTTGGATGCACTAGATTTAGAATCCATTTATGAAAAGTTATGCTATAAATAACTGTAACTATCATAAGAACCTTTAGACCAATAAAGGATGCAAAGATTGGACTTACTAGGTCTTCTTGCACCCTCCCATGGCCATATCAGCCATCAATTCCATAAAGTGTAATTTATGTCTACAAATCTAAATATTTACTACAACTTTTTCAAGCAATAGTTGATATGTAAGCGGATCTAATACCAATTTATCCAGTGATTGTCTTACCTCAACATTAAAATACTCATATACTTTACAAAATAAACTTGCACATATATATTTCTCAGAAAAATGTATATTTTATTGCAAATAGAATGATTAGAGTAATTGCATAGACTATATATACAACATAACGATGATTAGACTACAATTTCCCTTTCTCCATGAATGCAAAATGGAGTACCAAACTTACATAGCCAATACTAGATCCTCTAAAACTAGGTGGAATAGTTGCAACATTCAACAAAATTGATCTAGGAACACACAAAAAGAGTCAGAGCTCAAATAGAAGGGAGATCTTACAATACATATTGATCAATTAGAAATTTTAGTGGCACTATAAGCATATGTTGAAGAGACTTCATAATGTACTCCAAAAAACTAGACTAGACTTATACTTACAATACTTGCTAATACTAGACTCTCTCTTGAATTCTCAACTTTAGGATACCCACAAATGATCCTTCACACTACTTTAATGTGAGTCTAGGTCACCATGCATGATCCATGAGACCCAAAGGAAATTAGTATGGATATATACCCTATTTTTAGACTCTAGAACATGGCCAAGATGAAGACACTTATCATAGATGTTACAAATGTTTAAATAGACACCATATCTCTCTTATAGGAAAAAGGTTTTCTAGTGGAACCTATGCAATGGTATGGTAACTTGCACATGGACCATGATACATAAAGGAATTTTTTTGGATAGCTATTTCAAAGAATGAATAATGAGGGTGTGTGCAAAAGCAGTTTGGCATGCAAAATCATATAGATGCGCAAAAGCAAGAAGGACAACATGGATAATTTTAAGGATGGAAATTTATATTAAAATGTAGAAACATGGGATAATATTACTAGTCTTAATATGCAAAATGTAAAATGTTTGGAGATAGTTTTGTAAAAATATTCAAATCTCTAAGGATTTTATATAGTTTCTATAAAATTTTGGCGATTTTTAAGGTAAAATAATTTTATTCTATGGAATTCGGGCAAATTCTTTTAAAAAAAAATGGAAATTGGTGAATCTTTTTTTGGGAAAAACCATGCAAAATTTTCCCCTAAAATCATCTATGAAGGACAACATTTAGGAATGTAAAAGCAACATGTAGGTGCAAAGATAGGAAAAGCACACTTGAACAATGAGTTTTATTCATGAGTTGTCATAGGGTTTTGGGGATAAGCAAATAGAGTTTTGAGCCCTAAATTCTATGTATAAATATGTAATGGGTTGGGAAGAATGTGGTTTACAAAGAGAGTGAGAGAATAGACTGAGAATGAGAGAAAGTCTATGTTTGAAGGTTTAGGGAGATTTTTTCAAAGAGAGGCTTCAAATGCATAACGACTAGGCAAGATGGGGAAATACATCATGATGTATCTATTGTAAGCGCAGTGCGCAAACCTCAGAAGATTAAACAAAGAATAATAAAGAAGCAAGTCATTCTGGAGGTAGCCCAAGATTTGGGTGAACCATGTTAAATATTGTATCTGAATGTCGTTTTATGTGATTGTCCATGAATTTTCTATTTATGCATAACTAAATCTAGATCTGTGTAGTAGATCAGTGATGCGTAGTAAAGATGAATGTTACAATGAATAGTTTATGTTGCACTATGTGTCACAATGATGCTGCATCATTGAAGTTTACTAATTAGTCAAGGGAAGAAATAAACAATACTACACACAGGGTAGATAAGTAAGAATAAACATGATGATATCCTCCCATCCCCTCATCCCTGCAGAAACTTGGTCCCTGCAGCCCCAATAGATTCCTTTGGTGAGACTTCACTTGCATGTAGGTGATGCCGAAAGGGTCAGTGTCTACATGGTTTGATGGTTATATAACATGAACCTAGCGTCTTACAACCACGAGCCAAAAAATGGTTCTGTTTTCGAGACCCAAAATCTATGATTGAGGGAGTGTTTTGGAGGTCGATTAAGAAAGAGACCATTGAATGGATAGAAAGGGAGGAAATTTTTTTTTCTCGTAAAGAGAATAGAAACCCTCAGATGAGCGACGAGAAATGGATGCAAAGATATGTGTACACAAAGCTGCATGAGATTTTGTTTGGTGAATTTTCAATTATCTTAATTGAGTGGTTAGAAAGACTAATGGATAATATTGGAAGGTACTGAACTGCAACGCTGAGGAACTAGAATACTAAGTTGGTGAGACATTTGAATTATGTAAGTAATAATACTTCTCGTGCAATTGATCTCTTGTTGGACAACATAGTGGGGGGTTATATTATGAAATTTCGAGTGGATTGTGTTGATATTATGGTAGTTGCAAGAGGTATTTACCTCCACGTGTAAACCTGATGAGAATAGAATACTCCAGGAAGCAAGAAGAAACCCTAATGAGTTGGCTAATAACCCTAGAAGACATGTCAACTCAAAAGGATAACTTGTATTAGGTTATTAGCCTCCAAGAGAAGAAGTCGGCTAGAAGAAATATTATATATTGAATAGACAGATACCCAGAATGAGAAGTCAGCCCATGTAGTTAGCCAGAATTATTATAAATATAGGAGGCCAATCTTCATTCTGACAGGCAGTCTCAGAATTGTAGAGCAGCACTTGTGCGCACTGTAGTGCCCAGTTTTGTGTCCAGGTTTGGAGGAGAGCTACCATTGCAACTGCTGCAACTAAGAGATCACATTTGGATTAGACTATATCTTGGTTAGGGTTTGGACTATCTGATCATCTCTTGTTGGTGCGCTATCCTTGGGGAAAGGTGTGCTACCCTTTGTTTGGATATCTAGCCTAGGGTTTGCTTCCGGAGTGATTCTATGTCAAGGTTAAGGTGCTCGGAGGGTGGCTTCGGCCTATGGTTGGGTGACAATAGTGATACGGTCAATGGTAAAATGAGCACATCCATTATATTCTAATATGTTATGGGCCCACACCTCCTTCATTCAGTCTAACTGCTGGAAGGAAACATAGCTGTAAGGATATTCATCTCGTTGAAGAACTATCACTAGGGTTTCTAGCAGGAGTAGTCACCATAGCACTGCCACTAGGGTCACTAGCACGTGTAGTTGCAGAAACCCCAATCCTTTCATTGAGGCACCTTAAGTGAAGGGATTGACCTAATTTTCGGATATATCAGTGCACCCTAGCCTAGTGCATCTCCTAATACTCTCAGGAAGCCAAGACGTCAAGTTTGAGTTTTTGGTCAGATCTAGGGTTGACCAAGTTAAAGAATCAATGGCCGAAGAAAAGGAACCTACAAAGAAGACTAAGTAGGATGAAAGAGACTTCTTCTTCTGAAGGTAACAATACTCTTCTTTTTTCTTGTACATATCTTGTTTGTATAGTGTTGGCCCTTGACCAAGTTTAAGATTACTTGGTCATACTTGACCACTTTTGGGACTGCGACAGCTTGCCAAGGAAGGAGCGCAACGCGAAGAAGAAAATAAGGAAGCAAGACCTATTTTGGGGTCCATTTTAGGGTTTTGGGTTGATGTAATGGGAAAGGAATGTCGGACCGTGGGTTTACCAACGTTTAGGCCCATTTTGTAATCTATAAATAGGAAATGTAGATAGTAAGATAGGAGGAGATAGTAATGTAGTACATCTATGTGATGTATGAATGAAAGCTTAGTGCTAGTAATTGGATCTGTGTGATTAGATGTATATTAGAGTGCTTTGTGCATGAGATCAGAGAGCTAAGTGTAGGTTGTTATAGTCTGAAGAGAAAGGAAGAAGGATCTAGCGAGCAGTGCAGATCTTTTGTCTTGTGCAAAGTAAGGGTCATTAGAGCTCTGTGTTGTAACTGCTTGACCGTGATAATATAAATAAGACTTTGTGGATGTAGCCCCAGGGTGGGGGTGAACCACGGTAACTATGTGTATAGTGATTTGTGCTTCGCTCTTATGTATTTATCTCTTTCTTTGCTAAGTGCTTGATGTGATTAAGTAGATCTAGTTATGCTTTGTGATGTTGATGAATGAATGAACATTAGATCTGATATATGAGATGCTTAGTGCTTGATTTGTTGAATCTAACCTATATATTTGTGGATAAGTACTGAATCATTCTTAGTATAAGTATTCACTGCGATTCTCTGTGCCTTCTGCAAAGTATATTAATGAATGTGTGCTAAGGAATAATTGCTACTAAGTGCACTGTAAGAAAGATAATCATAGATCTGTGTCCCAGCTAAGGTTGCAGACACCTGAGTCCTGCAACCACCCCTGCCTCTACCTCGAGTGAGACTTCATATTCTTTGCAGGTGTTGCTGAAAGGGCCAGTAGTTAGGGCTTTGTTGGTGCGCTCTTGAGCGTTGAACCCTGGGTCTGCCCCTGTGCCAACAAATGGTTCTGTTGTCGGGACTTGGAACTGTGATTGTTGGGAATTGAAGAAGAAGAAGCTTTGCGTGAAATAACCTCTGTGTGTATATATTTTTCTCTAGTGCGCAGTGTTCTATTTGACCTGTGAAAATTTGTGCCGAGAAAAGAGGTCAGATCTGAAGAAAAAGAGGTCAGATCTGAAGAAAATAAGTTATAGTTGTGAAGAAAAAGGTAAGATCTGTAAGTTCTATGCCTTGATAAAGGTAAGAATAGTTAAAAGTCTTAAATCTGGAAGCTTTGTGCTCTACAGAAGTAAGATAAGTGAATTTGTTTTTGTTTCTAAAGCATGGATCTAGGTATTTTTGATATTCTGTCCTAACTTCAAAACTAGGGAATTAATAGATGAAAGAAAGTTTGATATGAATAGATCTAATAAATATAGTGATAGATATGTTATACCTATGCGTCGAAAGAATGTCTAGACTAAAAAATGGATGCAGGATCCTAGAATTTTTTTTTTGCAGGCTAGCCACCATGATCCTAGTGCGTAGTGCAAAAGGAGTTGGGGAATATCTAAACGAACGAGAAGATTAACCCTCTGTTATAGTTGCAGATGACCAAGACATCTTGCTAAAGAATGCCCTGGGAGAAAACCTAGTTGCCTCTGTTGTAAGGCTATGGACCATGAAGTATTGGATTGCCCTAGAATGATTGCTAGGCTTGAGAAGCCAAATATGGAACAAACAAACCCTGAGGGAGATCAAGAGACCAAGATTATAGCAGAGACCTAGAAAGAATAAGAAAAGATTTTTCTACAGATGAAAGATACCTAGAATGACCACCAACATGTTAGGATATCATAGATCTTCAAAGAAAAGGAGAAAATCGAAGCAAGAATAGGGGACTTTGACATTGACTGTACTCTTGATGAAGAAGCGCAAGTGAACATTATGCCAAAAAGAACTTGGGAAGCTATAGGGAAGCCTACCATGATCCCTTCCCTAGGAGGAACAAGTTTTTTCAGAGGAAATCTAGTAAACCTATGTGGAAGGCTCGCCCGGATACCTATGACTGTCAATGGAACTTCGACAGAGGAAGAATTTGAGATCATTAAATTTGTTGAAGACAACACCCTGTTTACCATGCTCATAGGAAAAACCTGGATTGATAGAGAACATGCCAGACGAAGAGAAGAAGAGAAAGTTTTGGAACAAAAGAAGCAAGAGTTAAAAGACTTTATGACTAGAAGGATCGTGCACTTGATTGAAGAATAGAAGAGCAGATAGCAGATATTTAATATTAGTACCTCCGATGTTGAAGATAAGAGAACACTTGAGGATCTGCAGAAGATTGAGTTACCTATTTTTGATACAGAAGAAGTATTATCAAGGAACCCTAAGAAAGTTTTTCCACATCGCGAAGTAATTAAGACCACAGAAGATAAACATCAGAATGGTAAAAGAATTACTGAGACAAAACTCACTGGGAAGAAGGCTAGGAAGTTAAGAAAGAAAAGGGCTAATACTGTAAGGTTACAAGAGGTTCTAGAGGACACTTCACAGCAAGAAGAATTGTAGAATTGGAGCTTCGTCGAGATATCAGAACAACGACATAGAATACTTCACCATGACGAAGAAATATAGTCGTTGGAACCGATATACCTGTTCGACCACCGCTCTGAATGGATTGAAAAGCAGTTATGGGTTACCACTAGACCATTGGATAGAACCAGAATGGATAGAAATAAGTTAATGAAGCCCCCATGTCCATTGCAAGCAGACCGTTGCTGAGATTTCCTACTTAACCTGTCGCGCCACGCACCGAGAATACTTTTTGCTAACTGAGGATCTGAGCACGAACCCTGAGATTTACTTATCCTGAGATCATTGCCTTACTATTCGTTGTTGTCTCTGAATTCCTTTTTCACCCGAGCCAACTGACCCAAGTTTGTATGTCAAGCGAGCTTAGTGCTACTGAGAAAATTGTTGAAGATGTTCTAATTGATTTAATGGCTGAGAGATTCATGTCAGAACGTGGAATGGATATAGGTGTACAAGCATCTTCCTCGGGCATACTTCCTGATCCCCCTTCCACTTCTCAAGCAAGACCATCCCGACTGCCTTCGGAAAGATGATCTAAGCTAGGAAACGACTTCTCCACTGTGAAGATGATCCCAAACATATTGCCTAAATATATTCCACCACTAAGAAGACCAGTGAATCGAGAATCTATACCCATAGACTTCAACTATGTTGTAGTCATTGTGTACCTCCCAAAATGGGTGTGCATAGTTCATGCTAACAAGGAGAAGCTCACCACACTAAAATTCAGTGATTTTAACCTTGGATATTGCAAGGTATACAATATGCTAGCCCCACACAAGTATTTGACTATTACAAAAGGAAAGAACCCCAAGATTGTACCTCAACAATGGACCCATAACCTTGTGTAGTCAACCCTCCTCAACGTAATAAAGATTCCACATTTCGGGAGGCATCAAGAAGTAAATGATTGTGTTCAACTATTACTATCCTGCTACCATGAAGGGTACCTATGGTTGGACCGATGCATCACCATGGATCTGATTCTGATCAATCAGATCACTAGGCTAAGCATGAAGGGCCCTGACCCGTAGGAATTTTACCCTAGAAAGACCGCAGATCATGCTCTCTCTCAATGAATAAAAGACACATATGGAAATCTGGAGAAAGGCACGCTAGGTTACAAGGTAGCCTCCATTGAGAATGCAGCAGTATGCTTTGGTTGCCAGTTGATTGCAGGCAAGTTAGTTCAAAAAAATAGACCTACATAGGTGACCGGATTTGTAGTTGACCTCGAAGGGAAGTGCGCTGAGGGACTACAAATGAACTGGGTGAAATACCTTATAAATCAACTAGAGCTTGACTGTAGACAAGCATAGGACCAAGGGTATGAGTTCCACTTTAGCTGGTTTCTCATACTCATCACCTTCATCGCGTGGGAATTGCTTGAGGGAGCCAGGTTTCCGAAGATCGAACTCTTCGAACCCTTGGCTACGAAGTTTTGTACGCTATGGTACTCCAACGACATGAAAAAACAGTGGCAGTCCAATGTCGTCTACCATCCATGCGTACTACACTCAGTTGAGGAATGCCATTCAATCTACACCGCGCATTACACCCAACACTCTTCATATGTTTTGACCTTTGATGAATTTCAACGCATATTGTCACTTCACCTACATCACAGTGCACGCAGACGAGCACAAACAACAACTCCAGTCATATTACAAGCTGACAGAAGATGACCTGGAGGAGATTACCAAGGAATGGTCGGAAGACCTCCTTGTTGCAGCAGATCCCGGAGAGATGTCCGACGTAGATAGTCCTGAAGCTATGTTGGATACACAAGGGCCGTGCAAGACTAAGAAGGAGGTGGAAGCTCAGGATATCCACAACACATCCACGAAGAATTCTTCGCTCTCACCTGCGAAGGGAGGTGATGATGAAGAACTAGGGGGCACAGAAGTTGAACAGAGCAAAGGCGAGGTTACCTCGCCTAGGGACAAGGAATATCCCTCCAAGAAAAGGAATATTATCCCACCAAGGCCCTCATCCAGAAAGAAAACTAAGGCCACCCGAACCATGCTTAAGACTATGCTTACCCCAGATGATTTTGACTTCTTAATTGCCGCGCTGAATGATGTTTCATTAGAGCTCTTGGAAAATCAAGAAGCAAAGCAGGAGGAACTATTCTGCTGGATCACAGACAAATTCAAAGAAGCGCAGCAAGAACTTTAGTCCAACCAAGTAGTTTCTACGACACCGTTAACAATGGAAATATCAGGAACAGGCGATGAGCCCAGACAGTTACGTCAGATCACTGAGAAAGTCGAAGCTCACCTTCGATGAGCTCAAGAAGACATAGCGAAAGCCAGCTAGGCTTTGGTGCAAGAACATAATGCACATGAAGATAAATGGAGAAAGGAAAAATAGGATCAAATTGACTTACATGTCAAATGGGAGGAGGAAAAAGCCTAGTTACAACAGAGCAAGGACCAGTTGCTAGAAGAGAAACTTGAAACACAAGAAAGAGTTCGCAAGGCACTTCGCTCTGTGACGATCATAGAAGTGAAGATGGAAGATCATCTTCCACAACAGGTGACCCAACTGGAAGTAGTAATCTAGGAACTGCAACAGCGCATCATGGATCTGGAGCTCAGCACCGTGCCTGAGACACCCCAAGAGATAAGAGATCTAAGAGAGGCCATTGCCCGAAGTGCAGCTGACCTGTTAAAAAATTTGGCTTCAGAATGTAGGCAACTAAGAAATAGAATCACCCAGACCTATGAAACTGTCGCATAGAATCCATAATTGTAGACATTGGAGGCACAACTCCACGAAGAAAAGAAGCATGCATATGTGATACAAGTGCAGTTGAAGTCTGTGACCCCAGTCGAAAGAATGAAGAGGTTTGCAGAGAAACGCACGGCCCAACAACGAGTACACATGTTGAAAAGTAAAGTAATGGACGTCTCTCAATGACTGCAACCAATCCAAGAGAAGGCATGCCATATGTTCGTTGAATTTGAAAGTCAGGGAGATGAACTCGAACAGGGTGTCATCATTTCAAAACAATGCTTGGAAGGACCGCTCAATGAAATAGTAATCCAGGAATTTACTGAACAAGAGGCTGTTGCACTGCAGCAGGTCGAAGCCGCTCGAGCCGAGCTCGAGGTGTTTGAAGTGGAATTGGTCAAACCTGAGTGACTCGGGACGAGTCACAAGTGAGTGTTGGGGGCATGTTGGCCCTTGACCAATTTTAAGAGTACTTGGTCATACTTGACCACTTTTGGGACTACGACAACTTGCCAAGGAAGGAGTGCAACATGAAGCAAAAAATAAGGAAGCAAGACCTATTTTGGGGTCCATTTTATTGTTTTGGGTTGATGTAACATGAAAGAGATGTCAGCCCGTGGGTTTACCAACGTTTAGTCCCATTTTATAATCTATAAATAGGAAATGTAGATAGTAAGATAGGAGGATATAGTAATTTAGTACATCTATATGATGTATGAATGAAATCTTAGTGCTAGTAATTGGATCTATGTGATCAGATGTATCTTAGAGTGATCTGTGCATGAGATCGGAGAGATAAGTGTAGGTTTTTATAGTCTAAAGAGAAAGGAAGAAGGATCTAGTGAGCTGCATAGATCTTCTGTCTTGTGCAAAGTAAGGGTCATTAGAGCTTTGTGCTATAATTGCTTGACCATGATAATATAAAGAAGACTTTGTGGATGTAGCCCCAGGGTGGGGGTGAACCACGCTAATTGTTTGTATAGTGCTTTGTGCTTCGCTCTTATGTATTTATCTCTTTCTTGGCTAAGTGCTTGATGTGATTAAGTAAATATAGTTATGCTCTGTGTTGTTGATGAATGAATGAACATTAGATCTGATATATGAGATGCTTAGTGCTTGATTTGTTGAATCTAACCTATATTTTAGTGGATAAGTACTGAATCATTCTTAGTATAAGTATTCACTGCAATTCTCTATGCCTTATGCGAAGTATATTAATGAATGTATGCTAAAGAATAATTGCTGCTAAGTGCGTTGTATGAAAGATAATCATAGATTTGTGTCCCAACTAAGGTTGCAGACACCTGAGTCCTGCAACCACCCCTGCCTCTACCTCGGGTGAGACTTCATCTTCTTTGCAGGTGTTGTTGAAAGGGACGGTAGTTAGGGCTTTGTTGGTGTGCTCTTGAGCGTTGAACCCTGGGTCTACCCCTATGCCAACACATAGTCTCTATACATATCTTGTATATCTATGTCTTAGAAGATAATATGTTCCAAGAAGAACTATACTTATGGAAGAACAACAAGATAAGGATTTCTATCATTATACAAGTCAGATAATACACATGAAAGGATGAAATACATCAAACAAATCATGTGGAAGCTATTACAAGATAAGATGAAATCACAATCAATCATGAAGAGACCTAAAAGAAGCAAATACAGAAAGAAGTCATCAATCAAGATAAAATTGGAGAAAGACTTATGAAGTTTTGCAGAAGACAATAAGATGGAAGCGTGAACTCTATTAGATGGAGGGAGCCGAATATATATTGCAGAATACAATAAGGATGCAGACATAAGCGTGGACTCTGTTAGACAGAGGGAGTCGATTATATGCACTCATACATGAAGCAAGGATTAGGAGGGATCTCATCCTATGATCCATTGAATATGATGAAGTATATATCCATGGTAACAACCATGAAAGAGGGTACATGTTCAGTTCAACTGCAGAAGAAGACTTCTTCGAAGAAAAGCCTTAAAGTATCCCTGGTTGTCCATCCACATATGTGATCCTATGATGAAAGAAAGAAATGAAATCTTTAGGGCATGGAATCTATAAGAAACTCCATGGACCCAAGAGCTAAAGAAAAACATTAGGAAGAAAATGAATATTCCAAGAAAGAAAGAGAAGCCAGAACAACCAGTCAAGAAGAATCACAAGATTACTAGCCTGATATGAACTCACTAAAAGAAATCAAGAAGAGGAACTGAAAGTTGTGATGAAGAATTGCATATATATGCAAGCATTGCAAGATCCAGAACTAGAGGTTCTCCCAGATGGAGGGATAATACTATGATGATTACTTGTTCCAATAAATTAGACATACCTATACATGAGTCTTTATATCATCCGCAATATCCATGGGTTGGAGTTCTACATCAGATGAATGCAAAGAATATTTTCTAGAGAAAGTGAACAAAGAGAATATGAAGAGCAACCTCAAGGCTTTGAGGTATACCAGAAAGAGACCCTTGATGCAAATGGAAGAAGACAACTTGGTGGAGAACCTCCAATGCACAGCAGAAGTGTGGCAAATATTTTCTACAACAGAGATATTGTATCAAGATGATTACTCAGAAGATCAGATCCCATGATGACAAAAGAAGTGCCACATGAATATGTTCTAGTTTTCCAACAATGATATACTTTATTGATCAGAGATACATGAAGCCTTCATAGAATACTAGTGTTCCAGACCGAAGTACATTTGAAATCAAGCATTACATTATCCGTGATGAAGTCCAGAAAGGAGAAAGTGGTTCTCCAATAAATATCTCCACAAATGAGCTGATAAGAAGACATTTTGATAAAGCTTATGTTCAAGATGAAAGAGTTTGCGTACTCAAGCTAGAGCTCGTAGAGATGAATTCCTTATTGAAAAAGGAAGATATGACTCCCAGGTTGGGAGGGAGAAATGATGTATTATTGATTGATGGATATGATGAGCAAATTCTTTCCAGTTCAGAAAGAAGATTGATATTTCTGACGGACAAACATTTTCGAGTTCGGAAAATGGTCTAGATTGCTGATGTACCATAGACAGTGACTTCCCATTGTGGTTAACATGGGGAGTGGTCTAGGGAAGTCTCTCTTCTTGAGGGTTACTCAATAAGACTGGCTAGCCTTACCAGATAATGATTTCTCATTGTGGTTAACATGAGGAATGGTCTGTTTTGGAGGTTGGTGCAGGAAAAACATTTCCTCTTGTGGTTAGCATGGGAAATGGTCTAGACAGTCATTCGTTAGGGTAGATTCATTCTCTCCAGGTTGCACTTTGTTTACTGCCAGAGGAATGGCCCAGGGTGGGGAATGGTCTAGGTTCAGCAATCAGGGATAGACATTCCTTAGGGAAGACTCATTCTCTCCAGGTTACACTTTGTTTAGTGTCATAGGAATGGTCCAGGGTGGGGAATGATCTAGGCTCAGAAATCAAGACAGTTATTCTTCCTTGCTTGAGAAGAATAGTCCAAATAGCTCATCATTGATGTTTTACCTTCTGAGGGTATATGCTCTTCCAATATCTCATAGATGTGAGTTGAAGAATGGCCCAGATGATTCAGTTTATATCATAACATTGTTTCTGTGAAGGTTGATATCAGATGATTGTTATGAAGACCGTATGTCTCCAAAACAGTAGATGTATACTATTGTGGTGGATGTGTTCCACTGTTTGTGACTATATGTCACTGATCAAGTACTTGTGTGCTACTTGGTGTGGTAGTGTACCACTGGATTGTAGTTGTGTACTACTATGGATAGACACAGTTGTGTTCTATTAAATGATATTGTTCTGATTACCTTGAAGACTAGCACCAGTGTTTATAATGATTATTATCTAGATGGATGATCAATGAATAGAGATTTCCCAGACAGAAAATGGTTCATAACATTTATTCTTCTAGATTAGAAGAATGGCTCTTGTGTCACTCTATGGAGTGAGCATCATGTCTGATTACTCATATAGAGTATGGGTCTGAGAGATGATGCAGATGATGACACTGATAGTGATGATGGTGCTCATGATCTAATCATGAGATAGTCTAGACGACTATGTTGATTCTACCAGGTGAATGGTATGTTTGTGCTCAAGACCATTACCTGTAATACCTCCCTAGCTAGGAGGGAGTGTTGATATTATGGTAGCTGCGGGAGGTATTTACCTTCACGTGTAAACTTGACGAGAATAGAATACTCTAGGAAGCAAGAAGAAACCCTAATGAGTTGGCTAATAACCCTGGAAGACATGCTGACTCAAAAGGATAACTTGTATTAGGTTATTAGCCTCTAAGAGAAGAATTCGGCCAGAAGAAATAATATATACTGAACAAACAGATACCGAGAATGAGAATTTAGTCCAGGAAGTTAGCGAGAATTACTATAAATACAGGAGGCCAGTCTTCATTCTAGCAGGCAGTCTTAGAATTGCAGAGCAACACTTGTGCGCACTGCAGTGCCCAGTTTTGTGCATAGGTTTGGAGGAGAGCTTCCATTGCAGCTACTGCAGCTAGCAGATCACATTTGGATTAGACTATATCTTGGTTAGGGTTTGGACTATCTGATCAGCTCTTGTTGGTGCACTATCCTTGGGGAAAGGTGCACTACCCTTTGTTTGGCTATCTAGCCTAGGGTTTTCTTCCAGATTGATTCTCTGTCAAGGTTAAGGTGATCATAGGGTGGCTTCGGCCTATGGTTGGGTGAAAATAGTGATATTGTCAATGGTAAAATGAGAACATCCATTATATTCTAATAGATTGTACCCAATCATACAGTGTTGCATTGATGGATTTCTTCAAGGGTTTGCGTGGAAGGTTTATGAAATCATTGGGTACCTGGACAAGTATGTTGTTGTGCGACAAGTGTGTGATGATGATGGATTTTTATTGCTAAGGGGTTTCATGCACATAGGGGAACCAGGGGATGAAAAGAGGATAGTATGAAGGTAGGAAAGAATGAAGGAAGAAATGAAGATGGAAGGGAGGGACTGAGGATGAAAAGAAGAAAAGAAGGTGTATCAAAGGAGGAAGACAAGTTTGGAGTAATATGAAATGGAAGAAGGTACAAGAGGATGAAGACTAGGGCTGGGAAAGGAGAGTCCAATAGTGAGCTTGAGGGGAGAGAACCATGTGCAATAGTCCATATCGTAGAAATATCATACATATAAGGAAAGGAAGAGAATTCTCAGTTCAATCCTATAATAGAAGAGATGGTAAGTCCTACTCAGATTGGATGTTGTGTCGATTCCATGAACCCATGTGTGTCACCTAGATCAAAAGTAAAATTTGAGGATTTGTCAAAAGAACTTATATTTAACAGGGGAAGACAAAGTAGTAGTAGCCAGAGCAGTGGAAGCAATGCACCGATTCAAATTAAACTAGCATTACTGAGGGGAGGTACTGCACAAAACAACATGGAAGGGTTAAACAACACACTGAGACTACTTGAGTTCCAGGGAGTTGGGTCGCAGGACCCATAACAACATCTATTCATATGTGAGACAATTTGGGCTACAAAGAATGTCTAGGACAAGGATATAAATATTGTGCAGTTGGAAACAACATTTAGGGGCCACCCATTAGTCTGGTATATGAAACTACAGAGTAACACACCTACTAGACAATCAAGGAATTTACAAAAATTAGACAAGCATTGTTGAAAGAGTTCAAGAATCCAAAGTCAGAATTGTAGTACATTACATAGTTAAAGGAAATCAAACAAGTACACAATGAGTCAGTTTGGGACTATGATCACCAATTTAAGGATTTGATAGGTAGATTGACATTCTAGATCCCTTATCAACAACACCAAAAATGGTTTATTGCAATACTAATACCACACATTCATTGGGAGTTGATTCAACAGAAGGTTGTGTAGAAGTCTGAAGCTTTGGATATTGAAATGAAGTTGAAAACATATCTTGTAGGAGATAATGGAGGGATGGAGAAAGTCCATATGCAGTTAACTACCTTGACAATTCAATTTCTAGAGCTTACAAAAGGGAAGGAGAAGAGGGAAAAAGTTTGGTGTCCCAGGTGTAGGACTTAAGGCCACCATAAGGATGAATGCCCAATAGTTGCACAATATTTGGCAACTAGAGCACCGAATCCATTACCAAGAGGGGGATGCTGTGAAATATGTAATAAATGGGGACATCATCAGACTGAGTGTAAATTACTACACACATGCCAGAGTACACCAAGGAGATTATTTTGTATTCACAAATTGGTAGGGTAGGAAGAGAAGGATTGTTGCGTATTCGATTTGATGAGAGAGCACATTTCAAATATGTATAGAATTTATGAGGAAAATGCTGGAAGAGAAGGAGGTATTCCATAGTATAAAAATCAGATAGGATTTTATCCAGGAAACTGAGGAGGATTTGGCAGATGTTGAGGTAGAGAAAATTTTGGTAGAGGAGGTAGAGGACCAATAATATGTTACAATTGTAATCAACCAGGACATTTATCTTGGGACTGATAGAATCTTTGTACAACCTCAACATATTGTAGAGCATTGGATCATGCTATAGAAGAATTTCCTCAACTACTTGCAAAGTGGTAGGAAAGAGGGAATCAGAACCAAAACACAAATCAAAATGTACAGAAGATATCAACTGAGAAATGCAATGAAGGACCTAGAATAGAATATATTATGTGTGAAGGAGCTCGAAAAGGGGATGATGTGATGAATGTAGGGAAGAAAGTTGAACAATGAGCGAGGAAATCAATAGGGCCTATGCTGAAATTTGACCCTCAATAAGAAAAGGAGATGTATTAGAGGGAAAGGAAAGAGATACTTGGACCAGATTGGGTAGAATCAACATTAGCTGTGCATCCTATGGTCAACATACCTCTAGTCCGTGATTGTACTATACCAAAAAGGGCACTTGAGAAGGTAAGTACTCTAAGAGATTTTTTGAGAAGTTGGATATAATTGATGAAACATGAAATTGCATTGAATGCATTATGTGAAATTATTGATAAATATGCATAATAAAGGGAAATTCCTTCCACACAGAGGGTATTGAATCAGGTACTATGTAAAAAGAGGACCAACAAAGAGTTCAGACTAAGTGCACATATTGGGGAATACGATGTGGATAATTTTATTTTAGACTTGGGTTCTTATGCAAATGTGTTACCAAAGAAGACATGGGAAATGATGGGGAAACCCAAGTTGAATTGGTCTCCTATCCAGTTAATATTGGAAAACCAACACAAGATAGTCCTGATTGGCCGATTGACAAGAGTACCTATGAATATAGATGGGGTACACGGTGTACCATATTTTGAATTCATCGAGATCATGGATTATAGTAAGCCATATCCAACACTGCTGGGACTTGAATGGGCATTTGAAAATCAGGTGATCATTAATCTGAAAAGGAGGGAAATGATATTTGAGATAGGAGACTTGAAGGTTATTGCACCATTGGGTCCAATAGAAGGAAAGAGGTATATCAAACTAGGTAGAGGGAGAAAAATTGAAAACTTCTATAATATGACCGCGTGGATGGATGATTATGTTAAACCTACTGCATATGGTGTGTTAAGTTGGAGAAGCATTATCTCATGTGCATCATATTCAGAGGAGGGTTTGGAACATTGTAAGTATAGGATGCATGAAGTATCAACTAGACTATGTGCACGTATAACTCGATTATTGCACTAGATTGGAACAAAGTTATGTGATCCACCAAAATATGATGGTTTGAATGAAATATAATATTTCATATAGGAATTTGAGTTGCAGATACCCAAAAAAAAAATATTGTTGGCATTAGATGTTGTCTTGAAGGCCACTCTAGCCAAATGGTGGGATGCACACAAAGAGGGAATGGAAGAATGGTCGCAGTGTAGAATACTAATGCAAGTAAGATTTGCTAGCGAGTTAGAGTATATCGCGAAGAAGTGTATAGGAGTAAGAGAACCAATAGATCATATTGTGTAGTGCAGAAACATATGGGGATCGATATTGAGGAAGGAATGAATGCACACGTTTATAGATACAATGGATACAATTCTTAAGAATTGGTACCTGGAGCTAGAAATGCATAGAGAAATAACAAACTAGGACGAGTTGACTCATATGTTCAAGGTAAAATTTATGTTTGAACATGAATATCCATTAGTATATGCATCCCTATAGGTCATTCAAACCAAGATATTTTCAGAAGAAGGGACGATGGAGGCGGTACCTATGTGTAGTGCGCACAGAGATTCTATGGTTGTCCATGAATTATTGGAATGTTACAATGTGGATAAAGGACACAATGATGAATATCTAAGGAATGTAAAAGTACTTGAAACTAATGGGGAACAAACAGTATAAGGACCAAAGCTTGAATCTCTTGCATATGCACAACCACTAAAGACACAAAAGGTAAATATTGGGACAAAGGAAAACCAAAAGTTTACGCAGATAGGAGATTATTGGAATGATGAAACTCTGGAGAACTTTTCATATTTACTGCATGATATTCAAGATCTATTCCCAACTACATTCTATGAGATGAATGGGAAATATGGGGAATTATGAAAAATGAAGATCCCTTTGAAACCAGATGCTAAGCCAGTGAGACAAAGACCCTACAGGTTAAATCTGAAGTATAAATAGAAGGTCAAAGCAATATAGACTAAATTTTATAAGCAAGGATTATTGAACCACTGTAGGAATCATATTGGATAAGTCCAATGGTGGTACAACATATGAAAATGAGAGGAATTAGGATTTTTGTAGACCCAAGGAAGCTAAATGATGCATGTCTATATGATCCATTTCCAACACCTTTTACAGATGAAGTGCTAAAGAATGTAGGAGGGAAATAATTTTGCAACAAGAAGACAAGTATAGGAATACTTTTTCAACAGAGTGGGGAAGTTATCAGTACACAATGATGCCCTTTGGACTGAAGAATTCACCTATAGTTTTTTCAAGAGTTGTTGTTGCAAGTTTTAAGGAATTTATTCATAAGTTCCTTGAAGGGTACTTAAATGATTGGATTGTTTTTATTCTATTGAAATATCACATATAAGTACTCATGTTTATGTTGGATAGTTGTAGACAATGTAATATTTCACTGAATTTGAAGAAATGTATTTTCTGTGTGCCTTTTGGAATTTTGTTGGGCCATGTAGTATGTAAGCATGGCTTATTAGGGGATCCTTCCAAGATTGAAATGATTTTAGATTTACAGCCACCCAAATCATTCAGATAATTGAGAGAAACCATGGGTCATACATGATATTACATGAAGTTCATTAAGGGTTATGCGTAGATTACAACACCCATCGAGAAATTGTTGAAGAAAGAAGGTAAGTTCCAGTGGATTGAGGATCGTAAAAAATATTTGGATACATTGAAGAAAAAATTAGTGACCACATTGATTTTGATCTTCCATGATTGGAAGAAGGAGTTCCATGTTCATGTGGATGCATATTCCATATCTTTGGGCATAGTATTATCTCAGACAAGAGAATGAGACATAGACCACCCAATTACTTTTGTAAGAAGGAAGTTGTCAATAGAAGAAAATAATTACACTACCACAGAATGAAAAGGATTGGAAATGGTATATGTGCTACGTAACTTTAGAAATTATTTATTGGGTTCTCACTTTAATATGTATACCGACCATTCTGCACTAATATACTTAGTGAACAAGACAATGTTGGAGTGGAGAATATGAAAATGTTTGTTATTGTTCCAAGAATATGATTTTGAGGTTGCTATGAAACTAGGGAAGTTGAATACAGGACCAAATCACTTATCACGCATAGTCTCGGGATAAGATGTAGGGAATCTAGATGACATATTTTTGGATGGACACTTATTCACAATTAAAATGGCAGATGACTACTTCACAAACATTGTGTAGTTTTTAAGTATAGGAATTGCCCCATCAGACATGACAGTTGCACAAAAGAAACAATTAGTGGTTAAAGAAGAAAACTATCAGTTAATTGCATGGAACTTATACAAGTTAGGTGCAGATGGAATATTGAGACACGGTGTGTTATAGCATGAAAGGACAATGATACTCTCAGAAGAACATGAAGGAATTGCAGGAGGACATTATGCAGGTAAATCGACAACGCAAAATATTTTGTGTGTAGGGATCTAGTGGCTCACACTTAATAAGGATGCTAAAGGATATTGTCAGACATGTGATGTTTCTCAAAGGGCGGGAAATCAATTTAGAAGGGATGAGATACCTTTACATCCATAGGTTACGTTGGAGGAATTTAATAAATGGTCAATGGTCAATACACCCATCAACGAGAATATCAAGATCTAAGTATATAGTGACTATGACAGAGTATTTGACTAGATGGGAATAAACAACACTAGTCATAAATTTTACTGCGGAGACTGCGATGAGGTCTCTATTTGAGAATGTAGTTACACAATTTTGGATTCCTGCATAGTTTACTCAGTGATAAATAAACATACATCCTAAATAGGATGATTGTAGCATAGAATGAGAAATTTAAAATTCATCATCAGAAGAGTAAGTCATATCATCCTCAGGCCAATGGGACAGTATAAGATTTTAATAAAATTATGGATAATTCTCTGACAAATATCTGCAACATAGGAAGAGATGATTGGAACTTACGTGTTCCTGTAGTATTATGGGCATACAGGACTACACAAAAAACGTTGGCATGGAAAACACCTTTTAGGTTGGTTTATGGGAAAGAAGTAGTAATGCTGATGAAGTTTATTGTGCCTAGCCTACGTGTTGCAACGATTACTAATCTTTCATACTCTGGCGTAATAGAGGAGAGATTGCCAAAGTTGCTATAGCTTGATGAAGATCGGTTTGTCGCAATTTTACACTAGAAATTTTAGAAGGAAAGGTAAAAGGATTGGCGTTATAGACACATTAAACAAAAAATGTTTCAAGTGGGGTACTTAGTATTACTATACGACAATAAGTTCATGCAAAATATAGGAAAGTTTCAAATGAATTAGTTAGGACCATAGGTGATTAAGTGTGTGATGGAGGTAGGTACTGTGTAGTTGGAAACACTAAATGGAGAAGGGAGGCATGGTGAATGGAAGTCTGCTGAAACACTATAGAGATAGTCGACCGTTTGTGCAAGACTGAATGTACCATAATAGTTATTACAATACGAAAAATACAAAAACAAATAAAAATTAGATGATCCAGATGGATATGGGTGGACACCCACCTATTCCAACTAGCTCACATGTATTTTTCATCATTGGCATTTATTTCGTAGATTTTTGAGTCATAAACTTCTGGGGCCATTTTGAAGCCCTAAACAATGTTTTTGGAGCTCGCCACAGTCAAACTATAGATAAAATTATATTTTGAAGGCATAATGTGTATTCCTCGAATATACCTTTCCAACATGCTATCGTGTGCCTAAAACAAAGATCGTATGCAAAAGTTACAACCTTCGAAAGTTGTTGTACCAACTTACCCCATTGGGGCCCACATGACTTTTGGCATTTCATCTCCACATTGCGGCCCAAAACCTTTTGAATTTTCATCTTCAAGGGGATAGGGTTTTGGATGTTTAGGGTTTTTCTATTTATGTTAATAAGTCCTTTCAAGCCTCATTGTACTCATCTTCTTGTGAATGAGTGTATCCGTCACATCTCTTCTTAGAGATAAGATGCCACCATTCTAGCGAGTCTTTCACTCTGTAATTTTAAAGTTATGTACATTTAACTCATTAATATAAATAGTGTATTACTCTATATATGTGAATCTTATTATATATATTTGATATATCTATGTTACATTATTGGATCTCTTTCAATATATCGATATATTTATTTATTATATCTCTTCTCTCATTTAGTGCTCAAAATAATCCAGATTAGTGATATCAGAGCATGCTGCTTTTGGTCGTTTTTCAGTGAATTTCCCCAATGAGGTAAGAGTATAGAAATTTGGATCTCAATCTTGTATCTCTTGAGGAAAATCTCTCTCGCACGCCCAATAATCCCTCCATGAAGGAAGAAAATAAAAATGTTGGAGTAGACGATTCTATTAATCTGTTGCTGGAGCAATCTCTCACACGACAGAGGGATGAAATAATGGAGAATTTTTCTGAAATACTTCGATGCCTACTGATAAAAGAAGATGTTCCTTCATCAAGTAGCGACTTTGGAGGCACCTCTTCTTTCAAGGAACAAGTTAATTTTGATATTCTCATATTTGAAGGTCAAATAGATGTGGATGCTCTAGAAAAATGGCTAAATCTGCTAAAAGTTGATTTCTTTGTGCATAATGTTTCTGACAGGGAAATGATAACCTTCACACTCCTTAAGGCTCTCTCCCATGTACAAAATCGGTGGGAAACTTACTATGAGAAAACTTCCAGAGAGGAGTGTGGAATGCTCGAGGCCGAACCCACCTGAGTATATTTCGTGGATGTTGTCAAGGAACAATATTACCATGTTGGAAACTATGAAGACCAGTATATGAGATGGAACATGCTACATCAAGAGAGGGGCCAAGTAGTGTTTAAGTTCACCAATACCTTCCATACCTTGTGCACCAATATGGGTATCAAAGATTCTAAGAGGAATTTGGTTCTAAAATATCATGGGGCTCTAAATAGGTACATCCAAACTGAAATGGATTTACTGGACATCTCATCGCTGGGAGGTGCTTATTGATATGATTTCAAAATCAAGAAAAAATTTAATCAAAAAAAAAGGGGAGTTCAGGTCTACAAATCCGCAACAACAAAAATATGATAAAGATGGCCCTAACAAACAACCTCCTGAAAACTAGTCCAAGACATAGAAAAATAAGGGTAAGGAAAAGAGAAATAATGACATTGGAAAGTGGTATGATTTCAAAAACATCCCTTGGGACAACACTGATGAATTCATTTAAAATAATAATTGGTGTTTGAGATCAAGAAAAATATCCAAACCTGGATTCAAAATATGATTCAGAAAATAATGTATGGAGACATATCATCGACACAAACCCCACTCCCACTGTCACAACCACAACAATCCAATTAGAATCACCAATAGATCCTAAAGAGGGGGTGCACCTCTTCCATTCACAAATGTGGGTGAAGGGTATCCTGTTGCATTTAATTGTTGATAGAGGAATCCAAAAGAACCTCGTCTCAACAGAGGTCGTCAAACAATTGGAATTTCCAACAACACCACACCTGCAAGCATACAACATCAAGTGACTTCTCCAGGGACGAGATCTCTGTGTGATCCAACAATGTCTCCTGTCCTACAACATCAATCCCCTCAAGGATGAGGTATTGTGTGATGTTTCTTGGCTGGATGTCTATGATGTTCTTTTGGGACAACCATATATGTGGAAGTGCCATGTTATATATGAGTCTCGATCGCATAGTGCCATTTTTACTCTAGTGGATCATCTCTACAAGATACCAGAGGTACTTACAAATACTATTTAGACACAATAGTGTAGCAAAGTTGTCTCTCATATGATGAAGTTTATCTTCTTCACGATTCATGAAGGAAGTGAACATAAGGACACTATGACCACTACAGCCTCAGTTCAAGCCCCCTCTATCCAACAGAAGCAGGTCGGAAAAATTGAAGAAAATAAAAAATATTCTTTCTGCACATAGTCATCTCATATAGTCAGACTGGTTAAAAAGTTCCAACCCCTCCAACATTAGGTTCGCAACATCCTTCCACAATCCAAGAAGCACAACATCTCCAACAAGGAAAGCAACTCACCAAGGTTCAGATTCAAAAAACGCTTTCCCATCTCCCAAGGGAACTTAATGCAATGGAGACCATTGCTTCCTAAAGGGGGAGGATTGATCTAGATGGATATCAATGGCCACCCACCTATTCCAACTGGCTCACATGTAGTTTTCATCATTGGCAATTATTTCCTAGATTTTTGATTCCTAAACTTCTAGGGTCGTTTTGAGGCCCTAAACAAGATATTTGGAGCTTTCCACATTTAAAATCTAAATGGAGTCGAAGTTTGACGACATAATGTGTAGTCCTTGAATAGACATTTCCAACGGGATATTGCACGCTTAAAACAAATATCGTATGAAAATGTTACAACCCCAGGAAATTGTTGTACCAAATTACCCCATCGGGGCCCACAAGAATTTTGGCACTTCATCTCCACATTGGGGCCACAAACCTTTTGGATTTTCTTCTTCCAGGGGCCAGGTTTTTGGATGTTTAGGTTTTTTCTATTTATGTTAAAAAGGCCTTTCAAACCTCATTGTAGTCATCTTCTTGTGGATGAACATAGATGTCACACCTCTTCTCAGAGATAAGCTGACACCATTCTAGTGAGTCCTTCACTCTGTAATTTTACAGTTATGTTCATTTAAATCATTAATATAAATAATGTATTATTGTATATATGTGAATCTTGTTATATATATATAATATATCTCTATTACATTATTGGATCTCTTGCAATATCTTGGTATATTTCTTTATTTTATCTCCTCTCTCATTTCGTGTTCAAAATAATCCAGATCAGTGGTATCAGAGAAGGCTTCTCTTGGTCATTTTTCAATGCATGTCCCTGACAAGGTCAGAGTATAGAAAGTTGGGGCTTGAGCTTGTCTCTATTGAGGAAAATATCTCTCGTATGTCTAAGAATCTGTCCATTGCAAAAGAAAAATAACAGAGTAGAAGATTCTATTAATCTGTTGCAGGAGCAAGCTCTCACGCGCCAGAGGGATGAAATAATGTAGAATTTTTCCCAAATCATTTGATGCCTTCCAATAAAGAAGATGTGTCTTCATCAAGAAGCTACTTTGGAGGCATCGCTCCTTTCAAGGTACAAGTTAATTTTGATATTCATGTATTTGAAGGTCATATATATGCAGATGCTCTGGAAAAATGGTTAAATCAAATAGAAGGTTATTTCTCTATGCATAATTTTTATGACAGGGAAAATATCACCTTCACACTCCTTAAGGCTCGCCCCCATGTCAAACATTTGTGGGAAACTTACTATGAGAAAATTTCCATAGAGGATTCTGGAATGTTCGAGGATGAACCCACTTATGAATCTTTCTTAGATGTCGTCAAGGAGCAATATTACTTTATGAAAACTATTAATATGAGTACATGATATGGACCACCTTGCATCAAGAGAGGGGCCAAGAAGTGTCATAGTTTACCAATACCTTCCATACCTTTTGCACCAAGTTGGGTATAAAATATTTTGAGTGACATTTGGTTTTGAAATATAGTGGGGTTCTATACAGATACATCCAAAATAAAATGGAGTTTTTGGACATATCATCACTAGGATATGCTTATCAATATGTTGTCAAAATCAAGTAGAAATTTAAGCACCAAAAAAAATGGGATTTTGGGTCTGCTAATATGAAACAACCAAAATATGATAAAGATATCCCTTACAAACAACCTTTTGAAAACTAGTACAAGACACATGAAAACAAGGGTAAGGGAAAGACAAAGAATGACACTGGAAGGTGGTGTGATTTCCACAAAATCCCTTGGAAAAAAATCAATGAATGTCTCTCAAAATAGTCATTGGTGGCCGAGATAAAAGAAAAATATTTGAACCTGGATTCAAAATCCGATTCGGAAAATAATGAAAGGAGAAAAATCATCGACACAGACCCCAGTGCCACTATCACAACCACAACAATCCAACTAGAAGCACCAACAGATCCTTAAGAGGGGGAGCTCCTATTCCATTCACACATGTGGGTGAAGGGGATTTCGTTGCATTTCATTGTTGATTGTGAGTGTTAGAACCCTATATAATAGGGAATCAATTTTCTGAATGATACTTATCTTTTCAGGCATATGTGTTCGCTCATGACGCATGGCGAAGGTGGCAGAAAGTGCCCGACACTGTTCAAGCATAAGACAAGTCCCTGCGCGCAAGCTTCAAAGTGAGTTTCGGTGTATGTTTTAGCAAAAAATGGTGGATTGGTTTGAAATGGTAAAATTTTAATTCTGGTGGGCAAAGACAAAGTTGTTTTGTTTGCAAAAAATTTGGTGAATTTGGCAAAAAATTAAAAATGGCCCCTCAGCCTTTGCTTTTATGCAGAAGTTTTATGAATTAGTTAACAAAATTTTCACCAAAAAGGTTATATTGGCCTCGGGACAACCTCCTAATACTCGACACCAAGGGATAAGCACCATTCAATACACCAACAACAAACACATAATGCAGCGCCAGCACAGTGCAAACACCAAACCCCAAAGCCCGAGCCTCAGGCTCACTTCATTGACATAGCATGTAACTGTTGGTTTATTTAAATGCTAAATGTTGAGTCTACCACATGCATGTGGGATATCACCCACAGAGAATAAAAAAATATATAAAACTCAACTTTGAAACCCTACGCCAAGTGTTGAAACAGTTTAGAAGTGTCCAACGCAAGGAGCACGTGTGCATGGAAGGTTATGAGGTGTCCGAGGGATGTACCAGACCGCCTTCACATCGATTCGACACGGCCATATACAGGAGACGGTGATTTAGTGGGTTTTTGTAATTTACATCAACTGGCTCCTGTTGGTTCTACTTCACCTCAGGAGGATTACAGACCTCTGCCTCTCGCTGATTCAGGAACCTATAGCTATGATTCGTCACAATCCGTTTCTATTGTTTATACATAAAGTCTACCAATTTCAACTATTAACAATTCACCTTCGCCTGATGTGGACTCTGGAAACCCGTGCTATACACCACAACCATATTTGTCAGATTTACCTCCACAGGGTTCTTATACCAAAGACAATGCGATTGGTTGCATGGACACTGTGCTCGATTTAGACTGTCATCTAGTTTTCAGTTAATTCCTATCTCCTTTGGCCTTACTTGAAAATATGATTATTAATAAAAAGAATTGGATTAGAGGTGTTCAAGTACTAAGACTTGATGGTAACACTGCGATGGAAGCTAGGGAAATAATTATTCACCAAGTCAACAATTCTGATGAGGCAAAGTTTCTGTTTGTTTCAATTAGAGCATGTGGAGAAGGCATTAACCTTACAGGTGCTAGTAGAGTTGTCATCCTTGATATTCCATGGAATCCTTCTATTACTCGCCAGGCAATAAGTAGATATTTCAAAATAGGACAGAAGAAGAAAGTGTTTGCCTATCGTCTAGTAGCTGCAAATGCATTAGAAGAAGAAATTCACAGAGCTTCATTAGATAAAGAAGTTTTGTCAAAGATGATTTTTGATGGAAGTGACCCGTATGGGAACTCAAGGTCACTCATGTGTGAGATTGTCAGAAGATGGTCCCAGATCCTTGATTGAAGATATAGCACAAGCCTGCAACATTCACAACAAAGAGATTGCAATTGCTTCTATAATTTTCAACAAGCAAGATAATGCTATACAAAGCCAAAAGGATTTACATTCAGGGGAGGCATTTATGGGAATGACTAAAGGATATAGGATAAACAATTTTGAGTCCGAAGTTAACAAGGCAAATGCTGCACAGAGGAAATAAAAAAACCAAGAATTGATGACAGTTATGCCAAGCACGGGAGCCAGAATAGCTAATTTTAAACCTGGTCGCATTACTACAGCGAAACATTGCTCAAAGGGACAAGCATATAGAGCAATTGGTGGAAAAATTATTAGCAAGTCATATGAGGAAAAGAAGGCACTTGAAAACGAGATCCAAATGAGTGCTAGAAATTTGCAAATGTTAGAGGTTGAGGTGTTGAAATTTCAGGAGTTGATACAAAGGTCCAAGGAGAAGAAAAACATGCAGATGCATTGCAGGATGAATTAAGTGTTTCTCTGGAAAAATGTGAATCCATCAGAAGTGACACCGAAGGATTGTATTAGCGTTTTCAATCAGGCATTAAAAAGAACTGAAAGTTACATTGTTTTTGCAGTGTAGAACAGTCTTCCTGGTTGACCACCTCCTGAAACTAATGTGCTTGAGGATATTGTGGAAGGTGGAGTTCTAAACTCGTATTTGCCGAAGTCTGGATGGAACGTGGTTTCTAACATTGATTCAATTGTTCATGCACTCAGAGTGTGCAAGCTCCCCGACTTCCCTTCATTAAATTGGGATCCTGTTTCTGGTGGGGTCAAATTGCAAGAGTATTCATCATTGAATTCACATTCTCAAATTAATACATTGGATGAGGTCCAAAAGTAGAAAGTGTTCCTTAAGAAATCCTTATGTTAATATTTGAGCGAGATAAGCTTGGCAAGAATTTAATGATGTCAAAGGAGGCTGATTTAATGATAAGCAAATATAGGAAGGGATTATTTGGAACAGAACGAACACTCTAAACAGGGAACACCTAGCAGTTAGAGCTCAAGTGGCAACAGTTAGATAGAGGTGGCAATTTTAATTTCATGAATGACAAATGGAAGGTATCCCAGTTTTCAGGCGTAGATCAAATCAAATGGCAGACAGGGATTTCAGTTACAGTGAAGTGGCAGAGTATCCATATTTCGAGGAGTTCATTTACAGTAAACACATGGCAGTTAGAACACAGGTGGCAAAGCATTCATGTCTAAGAAGATTCGACTCCAGCCAGTTTTCAACAACCTCCAATATGTTCCAGATGTCGAGCAACATATATCAAATTTAGTTTTAAGTTATTTTGTTGTCTTGTTTATGTGTCAATCTGTGTAACTGTTTACTATTTTTAGAGTGCAGAGTTAAAGCGCAAGTTTTGGAGGATTGATAGGCAGGGGGGGTTTGTTTTCTTATTTATAGAACAGTAAAAAGCAAAGAGAGGGTTCGACTAGGGAAGAATAGGAGAGGCTCGACCTGTGTGAGAGGTCTAGACCTATAATTTTCATTTCTTTGCTGGAGCTTGGGCTGTGTATGGCTAGTTAATATTATTGTAATATTTAGATGATCAACTCAGAAATGTGCAAATTGTTCTCATGATTCCTGTGTGGAAATGCTGGTGGTGTTCTTCTTTGTTAATGTATTTCTTGTCTTCTTTACAATTTGTTTTCATTTCTTATTACCGGAAGGAAAGTAATAGGGGCATAATTTATTAGCAGATACTCTGCCTCTCAGCTTGTGGTGATCTTTATGTTTATCTTCTAAAAGCTTAGTTCAGGAATTCTTAATTGCTCCTGTGCCTGGTTTTTTCCTCACCTATTTCTCCTCTCATCCACGCCATTTAAACTTAAATCGATCCAATGTTTCTGCTACCTTGCCCTGTGTAATAGTCTTGTCCAGATCTGAGATGTTAATCACTTTTAATCGCAGACCCCATTTGCCCAATGGCCCTCCTTGCTATCCCAAACTAACCATCTCAAAATAAAAAACTCTATATTTTCCTTGCTTTTATAGCTAGCATAACATCAGTCCTATTACAAACAAAGTTAAATCTAATAGAGAAATCCCTCTCTGAGTCTTGGAGGGCTAGATCCAAGACTTGAAGCGGTTTGAGGTTACCTCTGTGATTGCCTCAACAGCCTTAGGCAAATTACAGAGTGCTAACAATGAGAGCGAAAAGAACCTCATATCAGCATAGGTCATCAAACAGTTGGAATTTACAACAACACCACATCCACAAACATACAACACTGGGTCACTTCGCCACGGAAGAGATCTCCATGTGAGCCAAAAATGTCTCTTTTCCTACAACATAAAAGCCTTCAAGGATGAGGTGTTGTGTGATGTTTCCTCGTTGGATGTCTATGATGTTCTTTTGGTCCATCCTTATATGTGGAAGCACCATGTTGTTTATGAGTCTCGACCCTATAATGTCATTGTTACTCTTAGGGATCATCTCTACAGGATACCAGAGGTAGTTCCAACTATTGTTTTGACACAAAAATGCAACGAATTTGTCTCTCATACGATGAAGTTTAGCTTCTTCACGTTTTAGGAAGGAGTGAACAAAAGGACACTATGACCACTACGACCTTGTTTCAAGCCCCATCCATATAGTAGAAGTAGGTCATAAAAAATAAAGAAAAGGAAAAATATTCCTTCTGCACATAATGATCTCATGCAATTAGACTGGTTAGAAAGGTCCAATCCTTCCAACATCAGGTTTGCAACATCCTTCCACAATCCAACCAGTGCAACATATCCAACAAGGAAAGAAATTCACCAAGTTTCATATTCATCAAACGCTTTCCCATAGCCCATGGGAAATCAACTCAATGGAGGCCATTGCTTCCTAAGGGGGCCAGATTGATTCAGATGGATATTGGTCACCACCAACTTATTCAAACTAGCTCACATGCATTTTTCATCATTACCAGTTATTTCCTAGATTTTCAAGTCCTAAACTTTCAGGGTTGTTTTGAGGCCCTAAACAACATTTTGGATCTCGCCACAGTCAAAATATAGACAAATTCAGAGTTTGACGACATAATGTGTAGTCCTCAGAAATACTTTTCCAACGGGCTATCGTGCACCTAAAATGGAGATTGTGGGTGAAGGGAATCTCGTTGCATTTCATTGTTGATAGTGGAAGACAAAATAACCTCATCTCAACAGAGGTCATCAAACAATTGGAATTTCCAACAACACCACACCCGCAACCATACAACATCGGGTGGCTTCTCCAGGGATGAGATATTCATGCTAGCAAACAGTGCCACCCATCCTATGGAATCAATCCCTTCAAGGATGAGTTATTATGTGATGTTTCCCCATTGGATGTCTGTGATTTTATTTTGGGCCACTAATATATGTGGAAGTGCCATGTTGTTTACGAGTCTCGACACCGTAGTGGCATTGTTACTCTAGGGTCTCATCTCTACAAGATACCAGAGGTAGTTCCAACTATTGTTTCGACAAAATAGTGCAACAAAGTTGTCTCTCATATGAAAATTTTTAGATTCTTCACAACTCAGGAAGGAAGTGAATATAAGAACACTATAACCACTACTACCTCAGTTCAAGTCCCCTTTATCCAGTAGAGGCAGGTCGACAAAATTGAAGCAAAGCACAAGGATTCCTTCTACACATAGTCATCTCATGCGGTTAGACTGGTTAAAAAGGTCCAACCCCTCCAACATAAAGTTTTCAACATTCTTCCACAACCCAAGAAGCGCAACATCTCCAGCAAGGCAAGCACCTCACTAAGGTTCAAATTCAACAAACACTTTCCCATCTCCCACAGGAATTTAACGCAATGGAGACCATTGCTTCCTAAGGGGGGAGGATTGATCTAGATGGATATCAGTGGCCACCCACCTATTCCAAATGGATCACATGAAGTTTTCATCATTGGCAGTTATTTCCTATATTTTCAAGCCCTAAACTTATGGGGTTGTTTTGAGGCCCTAAACAACATTTTTTTAGCTCGCCAAATTCAAAATATATAAAGATCTAGATTTTTATAGCATAATGTGTAGTCCTCATATAGACCTTTCCAATGGGATATCGTGGACCTAAAATAGATATCGTATGCAAAATTTACAACCCCGGGAAGTTGTTGTACCAACTTACCCCATCGGGGACAACATGACTTTTGGTGCTTAACCTACACATTGGGGCCACAAAGCTTTTGAATTTTCATCTTTTGGGGGCTAGGTTTTTTTATGTTTACCATTTTTCCATTTATGTTAAAAATTTCTTTCGATCCTCATTGTACTCATCGTCTTGTGAATGAGTATAGTCGTCACATCTCTTCTAAGAGATAAGTTGCCACCATTCTAGCGAGTCTTTCACTCTGTAATTTTATAGTTCTATGCATTTCAATAATTAATAGAAATTGTGTATTACTATATATATGTGCCTCTTGTTATATATATCTGATGTATTTCTATTACATTATTGGATCTCTTGCAATATCTCAGTATCTTTCATTATTATATCTCCTCTCTCATTTCATGCTCAAAATAATTGAGATCAATGGTATCAGAGAATATTATTATTGGTATTTTTTCAGTGCATATCCCCAACGAGATCCAATTATAGAAATTTGGTTCTCAAACTTGTCTCTCTTGAGGACAATCCCTCTCGCACACCAAAGAAACCCTCCATGGTGAAAGAAAAGAAAAATAACAGAGTAGAAGATTCTATTAATCTATTGCTGGTGAAAGATCTCACACGACAGAGGGATGAAATGATGGAGAATGTTTCCCAAATACTTTGATGCCTATCGATAAAAATAGATGCCTCTTCATCAAGCAACCACTTTGGAGGCACCTCTCCTTTCAAGGTACAAGTTAATTTTATATGACCATATTTGAAGGTCAGATAGATGCAGATGCTCTGGAAAAATAGTTAAATCTACTAGAAGGTTATTTCTCTATGCACAATTTTTCCGACAGGGAAAAAATCACCTTCGCGCTCCTTAAGGATCTCCCCCATGTCAAACATTGGGGGAAACTTACTGTCAGAAAATTTCCACAGTGGACTCTGGAATGTTCGAGGCCAAACCCACTTCAGAATCTTTTGTAGATGTCATCAAGAAATAATATTACCATGTTGGAAACTATGAATACTAGTACATGAGATGGACCACGTTGTGTCTAGAGAGGCTCCAAGCAGTGCCAGAGTTCACCAATACCTTCCATACCTTGCGCATCAAGATGGGTATCAAATATTTTGAGTGAAATTTGGTTTTGAAATATCGTGGGGCTCTACGCAGGTACATCCAAACTGAAAATGGAGTTTCTGGACATCTCATCATTGGGAGATGATTATCAATATGATGTCAAAATCAAGCATAAATTTAAGCACCAAAAAAAATGAGAGTTCATGTCTGCAAATCCACAACAACCAAAATATGATAAAGACGAACCTAACAAACATCCTCCCGAAAACTAGTTCAAGACATAAAAAAAGAAGGATAAGGGAAAGATAAAGAATGAAACTGGAAATTGGTGTGATTTCCACAAAATACCTAGGAAAAACATTGAAGAATGTCTCTCAAAATAGTCATTGGTGGCCAAGATCAAAGAAAAATATCTGAACCCAAATCCAGAATCCTATTCATAAAATAATGGAAGGAGACATCATCGACGCAAACCCCAATTCCACTGTCACAACCACAACAATCCAACCAGAATCACCATCATATCCTAAAGGGGGGGAGTGCCTCTTCCATTCATAGATGTTGGTGAAGCTGATCCCATTGCATTTCAATGTTTCTAGTGGAATCCAAAAGGACCTCATCTTAGCAGAGGTCATCAAACAATTGGAATTGCCAACAACACCACACCTGCACCCATACAACATCAGGTAGCTTCACTCGGGATGATATCTCCATGTCATCCAATAGTGTCGCATGTCATACGACATTAATCCCTTCAAGGATGAGGTATTGTGTGATGTTTCCTCGATGGATGTCTTTGATGCTATTTTGGGCCAACCATATATGTGGAATCTCTATGTTGTTTATGAGTCTCAACCCTGTAGTGTCATTGTTACTCTAGGGTTCATCTGTACATGATACCAAAGGTATTTCCAAATATTGTTTCTAGACAACAATGCATCAAAGTTGTCTCTCATGTGACAAAGTTTATCTTCATCGCAATTTAGATAGGAAGTGAAGAGAAGGACAGTATGACCACTATGGCCTCAGTTCAAGCCTCCTCTATCCAACAGAAGCAGGTCAGCAAAATTGAAGCAAAGCACAAATATTCATTCTTCACATAGTCATATCATGCAGTTAGACTGGTTAAAAAGGTCCAACCCCTCCAACATCAGGTTCTCAAGATCCTTCCACAACACAAGCAATGAAATGTCTCCAGCAAGGCAAACAACTCACCATGGTTCAGATTCAACAAATGCTTTCCCATATCCCACAAGAACTCAACACAATGGAGACCATTTATTCCTAAGGGAGGAGGATTGATCCAAATGGATATCGGTGACCACCCACCTATTCCAACTAGCTCACATGGAGATTTCATCATTGGAAGTTATTTCCTAGATTTTCGAGTCCTAAACTTCTGGGGCCGTTTTGAGGCCCTAAACAATTTTTTTGAGCTTTACACAGTCAAACTAAACAAGAAGTCGTATTTTGACAACATAATGTGTAGTCCTCAGATAGACCTTTCGAATGGGCTATCGTTCACCTAAAAAGAAGATTGTATGCAAAATTTACGACCCTGGGAATTTGTTGTACCAACTTAGCCCATCGCAACTCGCATGAATTTTGGCACTTCATCTCCACATTGGGGCTACAAACCTTTTGGATTTTCATCTTTCGGGGGATAGGTTTTTGGATGTTTAGGGTTTTTTCATTTATGTTAAAAAGAAATTTCGATCCTCATTGTACTCATCTTCTTGTGAATGATCATAGTCGTCAAATATCTTCTCAGAGATAAGCTACCATGATTCTAGTGAGTCTCTCACTCTATAATTTTGTAGTTATGTACATTTCACTCATTAATAGAAATTGTGTATTACTGTATATTTGTGTCTCTTTATATATATATATATATATATATATATGTCACATTATTGAATCTCTTTCAATATCTCAATATATTTCTTTATTATATCTCCGCTCTCATTTCGTGCTCAAAATCATCCAGATCAGTGGAAAAAGAGAAAAGAAAAACGAAGCAAAAACAAGAAAAAATTGAAGTAAGTTACACTAAGTGTAAGGGCACAAAAAAAGTGAGTGTTGCGTAGATAAAATAAACAACACAGAGATAGATAGGTGTGCATAGAAGAAACACATGGAACAATATCATGACGATTGTTAAAGGAAAAGGGTAGAAATGATGGTTAAAAAGAATAAATGATAAGTCATAAAGACAATGTGTATCCATAAATGGAAACAACCGTCTAGAATCATGACAGACTAACAGTACAAATTACAAATCCAACAAAAGATATGGTAAAAAAGAAAAAATAAATCAAGCATTCATCACACCACTGGTAGATGAGACAAGGATGTGGACAGCTGGAAAAGGGGAACAAAATCCACGAAGAGTCGACAAGCATTGGTTATTGTTACTTAGAGTTGCATGCCAGTAAGAGAGAGTCGAGAACTGTATTGCAGAGCCGAAGCAGTTGTCACTGATAACTAATTTACAAAATTGTACCACCAAAAGTAGCAATGCCCGTACCAACATAAGCTCGAACAAGAGCACAACCAATAAAAACAAAGATTGAGGAGACTTCGGGAGCATCATCTTTGGAGATGAGGTTTCCCCATGACTAGATTCCACCAAGGAAAGATGATTCCCCACCAGTGACATTATAGAAGACTCCCTACTATGATTTGGTGACTCCCGACATCCCAGACGGATTCATCGTGGATGAAGACATGCTATGGAGGGTATCGCAGCTCAAATATGAGCACCATGATATTACAAACATGGGGAAGTTCCTTGAACTTGCACCACACCATTACTTGGAACTAAGGACAGATCCAACAAAAAACCATAGAATACCTGTGGAAAAGGTATGGGCAAGAGGATTGGATCGAGCATACATACTAAACATGTTCTATAGCCACATTTGAGCCAGCGAAATGTCGTGAATGCATGCGTCAATTTTCTCTTAACTTATGTGCATGGAGGTTATTTATGGTTGTATAGGCCAATATCTATAGATACATAACTGATTCTAAGGATCACAGGATTACCAACACAAGGACAAGATCCAAACTCATTGTTTGGAGACAAGAAAATTGATAGGACTCTGTCAAAGGAAATGAGGGAAAAGTTTCATACAATTAGATGTGTGCGTGGTTTGGATGTGTCGAGCATATACGAACCAACAATAAGTATCACAACATAGGCATTGTCATGTGATTTACTAAGGAAATGTAGAAAATACCATGTGTTAGTGGGATCTATAGTCACGATAGAGAAGTGTGTCGAAGGGGTCTCGATGAGCTAGGCTCCTTACTTATTGAATCAATTCCTCATCAATTGCATTGAAGCATAGCATAGAGGCATGAAATTCCATTATCCATGGCTGTTAATTCTGATTTCCTTCGCAGAGTGGGAAGATTCACAGGATGCATAGGTCATGGGACTCAGAGGCAAGCCATGCTTGGTAGCTAAGTATCAAAACTTATTGTACACAACTAACAAAAGAAGATAGATCAACACAAATGTGGAGTTCTTCTTGTATGAAGGAAGGATTCAGAAGTGCATCAAGGATACACCATGCATTTCACCATAATTGGTAGAAACATACACCCCAATTGTGAGGTTCAGGGAAAACCAAAATCATATCTATGTACAGGAAAAGAAGGACCCTAGGGAAGAATGGGTCTAGAAAAAATACAAGATAACATAAGAATATATCCACCTAATCATGAAAAATTAGGATCTATAGTGGAATATTCCAACAGATAGAATAGAGGTGGAGCACCATGATAACGATGTAGAAGAATAGGGTGATGAACATGGTAATGGGTAGGGTGATGAATAGGGAAGAGACGCAAAAAATTTGCAGGAAATAGTCAGAGAGAATAGGAAAGACAAGGGTAAGGGGCCAACCCCCATGTGCATAAGAAGAATAAATATCACAAAGAGACAACCATTTATACTATGACAGATGATGACATCGAAAAAATCATCTATCAAGTTAGGGATGTTGCATAAGAAGCAGTTGAGAAAGCACTGCACAAATAAGAAGAACTACACAAGCAAGTGTAGACACAAAAAATAACATTGTATCAATTCTTAGAAGTAGCAAGGATAACACCAGAGCATAGATCCAACGAAAAACCATCAACAAGCCCGATTGGGGAGGCAGGGGCTGCAAACTCTTACTTTTCATAAATGGAAACATGGCGTAGAGTGTTGACGATCTCACCAAATGTGATTGAGTTCCCAACACCTAATATGCAAGAGTAGAAACAATGACTAAGTCACCTTGAATAACTCGTTTCATGGATGCCGACAATAGTACTACAAGGATTTCACATCGGTATTGCACAGGAGATACGGTTATGTGCAGAGTCAACATCGAGCGAATTGGAAAAGGTAGCAACGCAAATGATAGAGCTTCAATAAGAGTATACAACTACATTGTAGGAGAAGAGTACACTTGAGGAAAAGGATGATAGGATATTGAAGGAGAAGTGCTAGGTTGAGGAAAAGCATGAAATAATATTGAAGGAGAAGGATGAGGATGAACAGTAGGCAGAGCGAATACAACAGGCCATCCAAAAACTCTATAAGGATATTCTATAAATTCCAATGGTGGTAGAAGCTACACTTGAAGAATAAGCTCAAACATTAGGGAATTCATTAAAGGATTCCACACCAGGATTGAAGACTTGGAATTGCACACCATGCAAGGAACACCACCAGAGGAAAAGATAGAAAGAGAAAGAAACATTATGACTGCAGTACCAAGTATTAAGATACTGGAGGAGGAATGCACAAAGTTTTGTGAGGAAAGCGCATAGATTTTGACAAATTTGATGGAGGATCCAGAGTTAAAGGCTCGAGAGATGAAGGATGTGGAAGATAAATTAATGGACACATAGGAAAAATCATAGAAGGATTCGAAGAATATAAGTACGTTGCCACCAATGGAGCGCATGACAACCATACTAGCACAAAGGTATCCATAAAATGAAATAGAAAATATAAGGGACTAGAAAAATATTCTCTAATAGTGATTAGTGCCACTGCAAGACAAATCATTAAGGGTAATAGGGGAATTGGTAGTTTCACAGGGAAAGGTAAATCGAGAAATGCACAACAATGAGGAGAAACTCATGACCCTGACTACGCAGGTCGTAGAGGAGATTTTGGACCAAGAAGCAAAAGTCAAGAAATATGTCGTGAAAGCAAAGGAAACCTCCCAAAATTTCATGGAAGCATGGAGGGGAGTGACACAACATGCCTAAGTGGCTCGGGACGAGCCAAATGTGAGTGTTGGGGATTTGTTGGACAGGAAGTTCGAAGAATGAAGAGTGAGGGTACACGCAAAAGAAGTTAGGCATGCAAAAGAAGATAGACACACAAAAGGAGGAAGGGCAGTAGTCAGGAATATAAAATTAGCATGCATGTGCAAAGACAGGAAAATAACACCCAAACATTGATTTATAATCATGAGTTGTCATAGGGTTTTTGGGATAAGTGAATAGGGTTTTGAGCCCTAAATTCTATGTATAAATATGTAATGGGTTGGGAAAAATGGGGTTCATGAAGAGAGTGAGAGAATAGACTGATAATGAGAGAGAGTCTATGTCTAAAGGTTTATGGATATTTTTGTAGAGAGAGTCTTTAACTATAGAGCAACGAGGAAAGATGGGGAAATACATCATGATGTATCTATTTTAAGCACTATGCACAAGTACGAGAAGATTTCACAAAGAAAAATAAAGAAGCCAACCATTGTGGATGTAGCCCAAGATTTGGGTGAACCACATTAAATACTATGTATGAATGTATTTTTATGTGATTCTCCATGAATGTTCTATTTATGCATAACTAAATCTAGATCTGTGTAGTACATGATTGATGCACAGTAAAGATAAATGTTACAGTGAATAGTTTATGTTGCAATCTATGTAACAATGATGATGCATGATTAAAGTTTATTAATTAATCAAGGGAATAAATAGAGAATACTGAACACATGGTTAATAAGTAAAAATAAACATGATGATATCCTCCCATCCCCTCATCGCTGCAGAAACTTGGTTCCTACAACCCCAATAGATACCTCGGGTGAGACTTCACTTGCATGCAAGGGATGCTAAAAGAGTTAGTGTCTACGGGGTTTTTTGGTTAGATAACTTGAACCTAGGGTCTTACAACCACACGCCAACAAAAATGTTATGGCCTAAAACTATGTCTTTTTTCCTTGGTAAAATGTTGTAGTGAAAACATCAAAGTTACATGGCCTATAGGATGCCATCTATTTGAAATGTATTACCAGACTAAAATAAATTGGTATAAAAGTACACAGGAAATAAAATATACGTGTATGTTGTAGGAAGAGGAGACCGATTTATCTCAATATGTTGAGCCAACAACTGAAGAGAATATGGTACAAATTCAATGACATCATGAACCACGATGGTTTGTAAGACAAGAAATAGATTTTCCTCAAAAATTGGAATCAATCATGATTCTGTTTCACATGATCTTCTCATTAATGAAACAAATAACTCAAATAAACAATTATTGAAACTGGAGTTTTTTGGATTCTTACATACCTCATTTAGGATGGATGTTAGACCTGTAAGACAAACAATTTCTAGGTCACCAGTAAGGTCTACAATACCCACAACTCTCATAATACATCCTATTGTCCTGTAGAATGCCATTTCTGCCCACAATGGCCCATGGGAAGAGATGGAATCATACATGCATGTAGGATTCCATCTATTTAAAACGTCTTGTCGGATTGAAATAAATTGGTATAAAAGTACAAAAGTGAAAAATATACATGTAGGTTGTAGGAAGAGGAGATCGATTTATCACAATAATTTGAGCCAAAAATTGAAGAGAATATGGTACAAATTCAGTGACATCATGAACCAAAATGGTTTGTAAGACAAGAAACATATTTTCCTAAAAACTTTGAATCAATATTGGTTCTCTTTCATAGGATCTTCCCATTAAGGAAAAAACTAACTCAAATAAACAATGATTGAAACTAGGGTTTTTTGGATTCTTATAGACCTCATTTAGGATGGATGTTAGACCTGTAAGAAAACCAACTGCTAGGTCACCAGTAAAGTATGTAATACCCACAACTCTGATAATACATCATAGTCCTGTAGGATGCCATCTCTGCCCACAATGGCATGTGGGCAGAGATGACATCCTACATGCATGTAGGATGCCATCTATTTGAAATGTCTTTTCGAACTGAAATAAATTGGTATAAAAGTACAAAAGAAAAAAAACCTACATGTAGGTTATAGGAAGAGGAGAGCAATTTTTCTCAATAAGATAATCCAACAACTAAAGAGCATATGGTACAAATTCAGTGACATCATGAACCAAAATGGTTTGTAAGATAGGAAACAAATTTGCCTAAAAAATTGGAATCAATATTGGTTCTCTTTCACATGATCTTCTTATTAAGGAAACAACTGACTCAAAATAAATAATGATTGAAACTAGGTTTTTTTGAATTCTTATAGACCTCATTTAGGATGGATGTTATAACTGTAAGACAAACAATTTCCAAGTCACTGGTAAGGACTGCAATACCCACATCTCTCATAATACATCGTACAAGTATGTTGGATGCCCTCTATTTAAAATGTATTGTTGTTGGTTATCTCTCTTTCTCTTACCTCTTCTTGGGTTGACCGAGGTTCAGATCTCACCAAGTTTCCAAAAAAACTCTTAAAAAATATCAGCCCTCCTAGTAACCCAGAAGGAAACATCGTGCACAGGGTGAAAAGCATAGTCTCATCCAATATATCTTTTATGGGTGACTACAATACTCAGGTGTTCACAGTCTACGAAGGTGTGGGGATATGGGATTGTTTTCTTTCTTTCTTATGTATTAACCTTGTTAAATATTCAAGTACTTCTATGATTCATTCATATTTAACCCTATGCATGCATGCTGATATAGTTATTTTAACCATTCATTCATAATATAATGATCAACAAAAGTAAACATTCATTAAAAATATCACATAACACACAAGTTTATCGTGGTTCACCCCCTCCTAGGGCTATGTCCACAAAGATATGGCTCTATGCTCTGTTAGGACCACACAATGTACCTTTTTGCCCACACATTTTTCTACCATTACACTCTTGTTTCACTCACATTTAAACTCATATTATCACTTTACCCTATCTTTCCAAAGGTATACAACGTCTCTTCTCTTTACTATATGTTTAATCTATTTTGCATATAATTTTACATTACTCTCATACTTAACTATTGATCATAAACGTATAAGTGCTTAAACAGTTCAGACTGCAGATTAGCATTGAGGCCCGTTGTTGAAATAGTTAAAGCACGCAACCCCGTGGATGAAACAACAACTCACACAGAAGAAGTTGTTACACAGTCCATAGTCAACGATGTTGAAACTCACACAAAAGAAGCTGTTACACAATCTGTGGTCAACGATGTTGAAAATCACACAGAAGAAGCTGTTAGACAGTCCGTGGTCAACGATGCTGAAACAACAACAAAATCTGTTACATTGACCACAGTCGCACCTCGAGCTACCATGTCTGAGACCAAGTTTCTGAAATTTAGAACGCAAATCCCGTGGCTGAAACATCCTATGATTCACCATGAAGAAACAACATACAACAACCATAATAAGAAGACAAAGAAAGAAGTTGTTACTCCAGCCGCCACAGGAACACCTT
This sequence comes from Picea engelmannii, assembly GCA_009831015.1. Taxonomy (NCBI): domain Eukaryota; kingdom Viridiplantae; phylum Streptophyta; class Pinopsida; order Pinales; family Pinaceae; genus Picea; species Picea engelmannii. The sequence continues at coordinate 309,075 of ML779438.1, read as the reverse complement.
ATTCAGCACTTGTAATAGCATTCTGTTGCGAGAGACTGGGGTATCCTATTCCAGTTTAGAAAGTTGATCTGACTAAGAATAGGACCTAATATACACCTGTAATTTGTTGATCAATTGTATCGAAGGGATTCTCCTCTTTAAATAAGAGGAAATCATCATTCGATGGAGGTTCGGTTTTTGTACTAAGAAGGGTTTACATAGAGGACGTACTTCATTTTCAGATTGTAATATGATACATTGAAAGATGATTAAAAGACTATTCTGAGCATCTCTCTATAGCCTTTTCGTTTTAGGGGAATCTTGTGAGAAGGGAGGGCCCACCTTCTTCACAAGATTCACCCATTAGCTTTATAGTGTGCTAGTATTATTTCTGTTTATGCTTTGAGTAAAATCTGTTTTGCTGAAACACTACTTTACTGAATTTTGTCTTGCTGTTACATTGTTTTCATATGATTCATGTTTGAGTAATTGTTGATCATTCTAGTTAGCAACCTTGCTTGGTGGATTTATGAAAGCTTGATAATCAGAGACTAGTGTTGAAGGTTCCTTCTTGGGAATTAGGGTCTTGTCCTCTGTTAGAGATAGTTCGCCTTAAATTATTTTAATGAGTGTGCTAATTAGAGACTAGTGCTGAAGGTTCCTACTTGGGAATTAGGGTCCTGTTCTCTATTAGAGATAGTTACCCTTCAATTATTTTAATGAATGTGCTAATAAGAGACTGGTGCTAAAGGTTCCTACTTGGGAATTAGGGTCTTGTTCTCTGTTAGAGATAGTTACCCTTCAATTATTTTAATGAGTGTGCTAATCAGAGACTGGTGTTGAAGGTTCCTGCTTGGGAATTAGGGTCCTGTTCTCTGTTAGAGATAGTTACCCTTCAATTATTTTAATAAGTGTGCTATTTAGAGACTGGTGCTGAAGGTTCTTGCTTGGGAATTAGGGTCCTACTCTCTGTTAAGAATTAGTTAGTCTTCAACGTGTGTCAATTGTTTCAGTCAAGCAATGATTTCATGAAGTGTGATGTTTGGAAACAGGTGCTGAAGATTCCTACTTGGGAATTAGGGTCATGTTCTCTAGTTACAGAATAGTTGGTCTTTCCTGTTGCAGCATATTGTTTTTATTTTAATGTAATCTAGGATTCTTCAATTAATCATTTCTTTAATCTCTGCAATAGGTAGGTTGATTTCCTGTAATTCAAGTTAGAACGTCAGTTTGTTCAGGGCAAAGTGTGATTGATATATTTTTACTACAACTCTAGATTGCTTTTGAGATTGAGCATATATAGTGCATGATTACCTTTCAAATAACAGACTTCCCTGGGTTGAAAATTTATGTAGCACTTGATTGTTTAGTTAATAAGCAATTATAGTGACCAACATTTTGGCACCATTGCCGGGGAAGGTAATTGTAGATTTCAAAAGCACTTATGATTTTTCAGATACAAAGATTGCATGAGAGGACGTGGAGACCCCAAAGAAACTGACCCTATAGGTGGCAGGGGCAGAGGAAGAGGAGGAAGAAAGACTTACATCGACGAGATTATATCAAAGTCTGAATCTGTTGCTCAACGACCAAACCTTCGGAAACAAAAATCCTAGCCTTCATTTCAAGCCAACTTTGAAACGGGGAAAGAAGTTTGGAGTCGTGATACAATCAAGAAACCAGTAGGAAACATTGAGGACAAAGAAAGCGCAGCAGGGGATCAGACAGAAGAAAACATGGAGGAGTACAATGAAGAATTGCATCATGAAGAACAGGCAGGTCCTGAAGGAGAGGTAAATGATGAAAACTCTTTCTCCACATTAGGATTTCCTATTGGTGATCTTCCTAGAGGGGTAGCCCCCATGAAGAAAATTCCACTCTCAGC
>ML779438.1:258256-303126 GCA_009831015.1 Picea engelmannii | reverse complement strand
TGCCATTAAACCCCCAGATAGTACTTGAACCATTTGAAAGATGGGCCTTAGACTTTGTAGGACCCATTAACCCCCCATCCAATCAAAAAGTTTACATAGTGGTCTGCATAGACTATATGACCAAATGGGTGGAAGCTAAAGCAATCCATAGAGCGATCGAAGAAGCAGTTATAGATTTCTTATTTGAAGACATCTTCATTAGATTTGGAGTGCCAAGAGAATTAGTTACAGATGGAGGACCTCCTTTCACTTCTCATGGATTTAAAGCCACCCTTCAAAAATATCATATTCAGCATAGAATGACTACAACATACCACCCCGAAGCCAATGGACAGGTGGAAATCACAAATAAAGTAATAGAAGCCATTCTTACAAAAATAGTGAAGGAAATCAGAAAGGATTGGTCTTACAGACTCCCTGAAGCATTATGGGCCTACAAAACTACATGGAGAAATACTACAGGATTCTCTCCCTATGAATTAGTCTATGGAAAGAGTGTTGTCTTTCCTATGGAATTTGAAATCAAAACCTTAAGGACTGCTTTAGCTGTCAACCTTGATTTGACCGATGCACATACAATCGGGTTGCAGCAGATTAATGAATTGGATGAGAAAAGACTAGATGCCATTCATCATACAACTATGATTCAACAAAAAAGATCAAAATGGCATGACAAAACTATCAAGAATAAGCATTTCCAAAAAGGTAATTGGGCCCTACTGTATGACTCTCGGTTCAAAGAATTTCAAGGGAAACTGCGTACAAGATGGCTTGGACCCTACGAAGTAGACACTGTTTTCCCCAATGGAACAGTAAGGCTCCTCACAATCGATGACTCTAAGACAACGTTTCTTGTAAATGGTCATTGGATCCATCTGTACCAGCGCCCTATGTCCAAAGAAAACTTTAAGGCCACATGTGTGGCAGACTCTCATTACCTCTTTTTAGAGGGGGCTCCTACCCCTCATTGCAATTAATTCTTTTTAAGTTAATTTCTTTAGTATTAGATTAGATTTCATTTACTAATAATCCCTGTCAAGAAATACCATGTTACAATCGATTTTTGCAGATTCCTGATCAAAGCACAGGCCACTAGGAAAGGACGATCCTACTTCAAGAAGAGGCAAGATTTACCATTGCTGAAACACCACTATTAGCAACTCTTTTTTCTTTCTTCATTGCTGAAACACCACTGTTCAGTGACTTTTTGACTTTCCCCATTGCTGAAACACCACTGTCAGCAACCCCACATCATTTCCCCCCATCACTGTTCGACAACCTTTCACCATTCTCCCCATTGCTAAAACACCACTGTCAGCAACTTTTTGCTCTGCTGAAACACCACTGATCAACGAATTTTTGACTTTTCCCATTGCTGAAACACCACTGTCAGCAAGCCCACACCATTTTCCCCCATCACTGTTCAACAACCTTTCACCATTCTCCCCATTGCCGAAACACCACTGTCAGCAACTTTTCGTCATTTTCCCATTGCCACGGTTCAACAATTCTTCATAGTTTCCATTGACGAAACAACACCGTCCATCAATTGTTTCGCCCTTTCTTTTCTGTTACTGAAACACCAACTTTTCAACATTATCTGTCAATAAGATGTCATACTCGCATACTACATTTTGTCCTTCCGGTCAACAAATCATTGATACAATTCATCTACCAAATCAAAAGTCTCCACCATGACCACTGCAGAACTATCGTGGACAGGCATTATATTTTGTTTGCAACACGAATTAGAAGGTATAGGTGATGTATGTAAATTTTATGTAATACAATTAAGTTATAGTTAATGAGAAGATTTAAAATCATTATGACCATTCGATTGAAATCATTACTAGCTGCACTTAAAAGGGGGGGAGGAAATACCGAACTTTTATACCATCATTTCACACGTATCAACCACCGCCATTCCTATTTACCATTCTTTCGTGTGTTTCACCACCATTTGCATGCCTTCACTCGGAAAACTCACTCTGCACAGAAGCTGTTACTCAAACTCTTTGACGGTGTATTTTATCGAGTTGGTGGCTATGGGAGGCTCTTTTATATAGAACGAACCCACCACAACAGCCCTATTAGAACATTATCCAACAACCTATCAAATTTTTCTGCAGGTAGGATGGCTCAGTTATTTTCAGAGACTCCAGTGGTATGATCAACAACAGGTTCTCCAATTTTCTCAAAATCTCCAGGAAGACCATTCCATTGTTCATGGGGTCTGAATTTCAGTAACAGAAGAGGATATAGCACAGGTTTCGGGTCTCCCTACCAATGGCATTCACATGTTCAACCGTAAACATATCATTCGGAATGCCCAACAGAACTTCCTCTTGCCAGGGGAACAAATTGAACCTAAAGGCCGGGGTATCCGACTCAGCTCATTGCTGCCTCCATGGCCGAAAGTTGCAAAATTCGTCAAACACTACCTCACCTGTGAAAGCCGATACCAGGTAGTCTACCAGCACGACTTTGTCCTGTTGTCTCATTTACGACATAATAGACTGGTGAACATTCCTTATTATTTGCTCGACTGTCTTAAAAATATGGCACACTACTGTAGAAAGGCTAAATATCCCACCCTTTCACTCACCCATCACCGTCTCGTTCAATTGCTTATCCAAAAGGGTTTTTCCCAACAAAACCCTCCACTAAACAACCCACCCATAAATCCCCAAGAAGTTGCTGAAATTCCCGAAAATCTTCAAGAACAACAACCACAAAACCCTCCAGATTCTCCTGAAGTACCTAACAGTCTGCCTACAGACCCAATCAGCCCAATTAACCCCCCTACCATACCAAGCCTGCCCCACATTTTACCAGAATCATCCATTCCTACCCTTCATATTCTTAGTGATGATTCTGAACCAGACAATTCTCCCTGTCCCATCATTGAGGAAAAACCCCCACATAAATGGAAGCAAATCCCTTTATTTCCATCCTTTTTACGAAGAAAACGAACAAAGGCCTCAACAAGGGCAGCCACTACTGCCACGACCCTAGACCTCCAACCCATCCGACTAATACCCCGTACACCTCTAACCTCCCAAATGCCGAAATCTTTGCCTATTCCACCCATGGGCACTGAAACACAAGAACCAGATGCCCAGTATGTTGCGATATCATCCGTTTCAAACCCAGTAGCTGAATCACAATAACCAACTACTCATTCAGTAGCCGAAACACAAGAACCAGCAACTCATTCAGTAGCTGAAACACAAGAACCAACTACCCATTTAGTAGTTGAAACATAAGAACCAACTACTCATTCAGTAGCTGAAACAGAATAACCAGCTACCCATTTAGTAGCTGAAACACAAGAACCAGCTACTCATTCAGTGGCTGAAACACAAGAACCAACTATAGCTGTCACACAAGAACCAGCTACAGCTGAAACACAAGAACCAGCTGCTGATATTGTTATTGAGACATAGGAATCAGATGCCCAGGGAGCTGCAACATTACTTTCTTTACATCAGGAAGATGAAACACAAGAATCAACTGCCCTTCCTGTAGCTGCTCCACAAGAACTAGCTAGCGAGGCTGTGATTGCTACACAAGAACCAGTCATTCCTCAACCAGAACCAACAATGGCCTCTGTCTTGCAAGAAAATGAGTTCCTAAGGTTTGAGATGGAAGCCTACAAGCAAGAACTAGCCATCGCAAAGGAAGCATATGAGAAGGAACTTAACTTGCACACCCTAGCTCGCATAGCAACCATGTCAGAAGAGACTACAACAGAGAGCTCGTGTAAAGAATATATTTGCAATCAATGTGGGGACATCTACTATCAAGCAGGCTACAAAATAACTCAAATTCCAATTCCAGGAGCTCCCCCTGCACCTTCAACTTTTGCAGTCAAAGAAGAACACCCTGCTGTTACACAAGAACTAGTAGGACCTTCCAAGATTAAGATTGAACCCTGGCCTGCAACAAATGTCAAATCTAAAACCCCTGCTTTTGTTAACAAAGCTGTACAAACAGTGCTTATTGAGGAATCTGCCCCTCCTAGCCAGATCAATATCCACACCCTTGTGGAACAATCTACTCAGATCCTACCCCAACCTACTACTTGCAACGCTAAAACACAAACTCAGCCATGGGATGAAAAGGAAATAATACAGAAATGGAAAAAAGAGTCTGCTGTTACACAGGCCAAAAGCCTGCAGGAACACAGACAGATTTGGATAAACCATATCTACTCAAATTGGGAAGCTTTGGAGCAAACACACCAGGAATCTCGTGTCCTTAAGAAACATAATAAAGAGTTAAAAGGTAGATTACTCCTGATATTTGACTTGGCACAAAAGCTATTGGCTGCAAGGAAACCATCCTGCAATTACTCTCTGTTCCTTATGGAACGACTTACATAGTTTCAGATCAAATCAGTCAAAGAAGGCAGACCCCATGCAGTATTAAATCCAACAGATTTTATTAAAACCTTTGCAGAAGCCTCTGTTGTGGATCAACACCTCCTCTGTGAGGCATATTTTCATAATGAGGCCATCCCTAAAAACAAGCAGCTTAACCTTAATCCTCTGGTTGGTGACATCCAGATTCGGGCACTCACCTCCTTTCTTAACAATCAAATTATATGGCAGGATGAATTCCTAGATGCCAAGCACAATGAGGATAACCGCCTTCTCTGGATAACGCCAGAGCCACAAAATGCTGCCACCTTTGTTATAGAATATTATCAGTTTTTAAAGAAACTGGGGAAGACTCAACACATTCAGCAATTGCAGACATCAGTATTTCAAGAATGTCAACATTTCATTAAATCAACAGAGATTGCTGCCCTACAGGCAAACAACATGTTTTGGCAATAGTCTACTGAGAAAAGATAGGAACACAACCCTTTTATCCCCACTAATCTTGAGATGGCACTCTCCAGGGTACCTAGCTACATCAAGTGTGTTCAACAATGTGTTGAAAGCTGGATAGGGTACCCGTTTCATTTTCCTATCCTTTGGATGCTAGCAGAGAAATATGAAATTCATTATAATCTGCCCAAGAAGACCGAAACAACAGCTTGGAAAAGGTTACAATGTGTTCAAGGGTTCAGAGCTCCAACATACACCACCTTCCACAACTACTGCTTGAGTAACTTGCACGCTCATAGTCGGTATTCATATTCTGACTCAGAGTGAAGTTGCTAGAGGACATGCAACATTTTAAGTTGGGGGGGATGTTAGGACCACACAATGTACCTTTTTGCCCACACTTTTTGCCACCATTACACTCTTGTTTCACTCACATTTAAACTCATATTATCACTTTACCCTATCTTTCCAAAGGTATACAACGTCTCTTCTCTTTACTATATGTTTAATCTATTTTGCATATAATTTTACATTACTCTCGTACTTAACTATTGATCAGAAATGTATAAGTGTTGAAATAGTTTGGACTACAGATTAGCATTGAGGCCCGTTGCTGAAACAATTAAAGCACGCAACCCCGTGGCTGAAACAACAACTCACACAGAAGAAGCTATTACACAGTCCGTAGTCAACAATGCTGAAACTCACACAGAAGAAGCTGTTACACAATCTATGGTCAATGATGCTGAAACTCACACAGAAGAAGCTGTTACACAGTCCGTGGTCAACGATGCTGAAACAACAACACAATCTATTACATTGACCACAACCGCACCTAGAGATAGCATGTCTGAGACCAAGTTGCTGAAAGTTAGAACACAAATCCCATGGCTGAAACAACCCGTGATTCGCGATGCTGAAACAACATACAACAACCGTAACAAGAAGACAAAGAAAGAAGCTGTTACTCCAGCCGCCACAGGAACACCTCATTCAACACTTGTAATAGAATTCTGTTGCAAGAGACTAGGGTATCCTATTCCAGTTTAGAAAGTTGATCCGACTAAGAATAGGACTCAAATATACACCTGTAATTTGTTAATCAATTGTATCGAAGGGATTCTCCTCTTTAAATAAGAGGAAATCATCATTCGATGGTGGTTCGATTTTTGTACTAAGAAGGGTTTACAGAGAGGGACGTACTTCATTTTCAGATTGTAATATGATACATTAACAGATGAATAAAAGACTATTCTGAGCATCTCTCTCTAGCCTTTTCGTTTCAGGGGAATCTTGTGAGAAGGGAGGGCCCACCTTCTTCACAAGATTCACCCATTATCTTTATAGTGTGCTAGTATTATTTCTGTTTATGCTTTGAGTAAAATCTGTTTTGCTGAAACACTACTTTACTGAACTTTGTCTTGCTGCTACATTGTTTTCATATGATTCATGTTTGAGTAACTATTGATCATTCTAGTTAGCAACCTTGCTTGGTGGATTTATGAAAGCTTGATAATCAAAGACTGGTGTTGAAGGTTCCTGCTTAGGAATTAGGGTCCTGTCCTCTATTAGAGATAGTTAGCCTTCAATTATTTTAATGAGTGTGCTAATCAGAGACTGGTGTTGAAGGTTCCTGCTTGGGAATTAGGGTCCTGTTCTCTGTTAGAGATAGTTACCCTTCAATTATTTTAATGAGTGTGCTAATTAGAGACTGGTGCTGAAGGTTCCTGCTTGGGAATTAGGGTCCCGTTCTCTGTTAGAGATAGTTACCCTTCAATTATTTTAATGAGTGTGCTAATCAGAGACTGGTGCTGAAGGTTCCTGATTGGGAATTAGGGTCCTGATCTCTGTTAAGAATTAGTTAGTCTTCAATGTGTGTCAATTGTTTCAGTCAAGCAATGAGTTCATGAAGTGTGATATTCAGAAACAGGTGCTGAAGATTCCTGCTTGGGAATTAGTGTCCTGTTCTCTAGTTACAGAATAGTTGGTCTTTCCTGTTGCATCATCTTGTTGTTATTTTAATGTCATCTAGGATTATTCAATTAATCATTTCTTTAAGCTCTGCAATATGTAGGTTGCTTTCCTGTAATTCAAGTTAGAACTTCAGTTTTTTCAGGGCAAAGTGTGATTGATATATTTTTACAACTCTAGATTACTTTTGAGATTGAGCATATATAGTGCGTGATTAACTTTGAAATAATAGACTTCCCTGGGTTGACAATTTATGTAGCACTTGATTGTTTAGTTAATAAGCAATTATAGTGACCAACATGCTCCTTTATTTATGCTTCTGCAAAATCTCGCACTACGTGCATTACATATTCAGTATTAAAATCAAAATGAGGGAAATAACCCTTTATGAGAAGGACTATATCACACCAGGCTCCTCAGCCTGTGACCTAACCCTCAAGGAATATCTTATTCAACTCCCCTACAGGACTTACTATACTTGACAACATAGATCCTCCTCTAACACAACAACAACAACTCTTAAACAACCACTACCCTAGACCTCCTAGGTCTTTATTTATACTACTATATGGCTTATAGCCATTACAATATTGGTCAAAAACCCTAACCCTATCTTGTAAGCTTGGATTCCTTCATTCCATGTTGCTTTTCCTCTTGCATGCTATTTTTCCTTCTTTTTTTGCATGCTTCTTTCTTGCCACTTGTTGCACGTGATCCAAAATTAGGTCTTCCTTTCCAAAAATATGTCTTTCCTCAAGACATATCCTTCTCCAAAAGTAGGCATGTGTCCATAATAGACTTCCTTTCTCAAAATAGGCCTATGCCCAACAGGCCCCCAACACTGAAACGTGGCTCGTTCCGAGCCACTTAGGTGGTGCACGCTCCCTAAACAGATTATGCCAAGCTGTGAATTTTTCCTTCTAATTTATCCCTTTTTTACCTTCCATGTGCAACTTTCTATGTAAGCTCTTATACCCTCTGCATTGTGATATGTTCCTTGAGAGAATATTCTCTCTCGGCATGATCCTGATCCATTATTGTCTTCTCCTCCTTCAGTTCCACAATTATTTTCACTACTTTCTCCTGGAGAGGTTCTAACTAGGCTTGCCCAACCTGCTTGTTATTCTGTGCAGTCTTCAATTTTGTCTGCAGAGTCTTCATCTCCTACGCGCCCTTCAACCACTCTATAATGATCATGGCCTTTTGTCATTGCTTCAACTCTTGGATTGCAATGTTGATCTCATCCTCTTTTTGGTCTAGTTTTTGGACCCTATCATATTCCTCCAACATCATCCATAGTTGCACAGTCCTGTAAAAACGTTATGTGACCTGTTTGGCTTCTTTCTCCATCATTTATACTTGCAGGGATGCATGTTGTTCCCTTTTAGTTGTAACTTCAGGAGGAGTGGTCAGTGTTAACTTTTCTTTGATTTCATTGATCTCCTTCTTATAGTCCTCGATCGTATGCAGGATAATTTGAATATGTTCTTCCACATTGCTCACGACTAACTACGCATTGTCTAGAATTATTGTGAAGACTTCCTTCAACTTATTATCTAATTTATCAGTGTGTTGCTTCTCCTTTTGTTTCTCCATCTTAATCTGCTCTATAACCGGTTCTAGTGCATCCTTTCTATTTCTCGTTGCTTGCAATTCCATCGCATCTTTTTTGGCTCACGATTTCACTTCTTGTGTGACACTAATTTGTAGCTTGTACAATGCATTTTTTGGTATTTTAGTTAATACCAATTGTACCTGTGTCAGGTCTTTGAGTGGCGTCTGGGCTATGGCCTCGTCGACCTGCAAAATATTTGTTGTTAATCGAAAGCTATGAATTTCTTATGCTACGATATGGATTGTGTCTTCTTCGTTCTACACGGTCCTATCCTTTGCTCTTGTCACTCGGGGGATCAATTTTGTTCCCCTTTCTTGCATTTGGGTTGCTTGTATATATTTCGGGACCTGCTTAATGTCATCCAACGCATTCCTTATCCTTCCTCTTTGGTTCTTGGCCTCTTCAAACTCCTTCGTTGTGCTATTATGTACCCTCTCTATGACAAGTTTGACATCATCCCCGGTGATTGTGTATTACAAGATTTGTTTATGGGCCTTGTCCTTCTTGTGCGACCCACCTATATTTATGATTGGCCATTTGGGTGGCTCTGTATCTTGTGGAGTAGTTTCTGATGGGGTTTCCTGGATTGTTGTGTCCCCCCTTCCTTATTCGTCCTGCACTGGGGAATTTTCCTTCTTTCCTATCTGTGCATCCTTCTTTGGGGCATTGCCCTTCTTTTGTGTCTCCGTGTTTTGATCAGGATTCACCTACTATGTTGTTTTCTTGGTTGCACTGCTGGCTCCTACAAATGTCTTGTATGACCCTACTTCTACTTATTTTCCCTTGAATGTCCTTGGTGATGATTGGGATCTTCCAGTCCTCTTTCCAGTCTTTCATTTCCATTTCAACTTCCTCTGCGTTGGTGCATAATCAAAGTTGTAGCCATTCTTTCTCTTGATCCCTGTGCACTTGGATCCACATGTTGTGTTGCGTAGCCTTAAAGTTGGCTATCCCATGGTACTGTGTGATCACTTCTGAAGTTATCCTCCAAGTGTTGGATATGTTGTCTTGTATGTCACTAAGATACTGAGCAAAAGTGTTGGAATTACCACTTCTCCTCTTGGAATCCAAAGTTCTTCCAAATGACCGGTGTCATGTTGCATGACCTTGTCCTACTTTGTCATAGAAATATGAGTAGGGAGGCTCCTTCCATCCAATTAACGCTATTGAGATAATGATCCAGGAGTAATGGAACTCTATTCCCAAGTCCTATGCATCCTTGCAGTCATCTAGGAATATATTTAGCAAGTATGGGGCCCAACTGAGCATGGTTTCATTTGCTCACTATGCTGCTACTGTGACAACTCCTGCGGGTACCGCCTCGTTATGAAAGTTTTGAAGGATTTTGCATGCCATTATCTTCGCTTCCATCGGAGTGGATGCATCACTGATTCTTTTTATAATAATGTCACGTGAGCCTTTTTTTGTCCTATAAGTATTCTTCATCTCCTATGTGAGAGACTTTTCCTTGGTCTTGTCATCCAAGTATTGTGCGACCTTCTCACCATTTGATGGCAGGCCTGTGATGAATTAAATTAGCTCCACATCAATTAAGACTGGTTCATCCAACCACAAAAATACTCCATGGAGGACTGCTAGAAACTGCTTGACACAATTGTTCACATATTTTCCCCTTCCAAAGTGGGGAATCTCCAACAAGTTAAGGATCCATGTGTTTTCTAAACCTACCACCCACTGCTTTGGTTGCAACACTGGATATCCTAACAAAGATGTTCCCAGGCTCTCCATATACACCTGCTGCACAAATTCTTATAATTTTTTGGTGTTAGACACATCATGTTTTGTGTTTCTTATCCTTTCGACGCAACTCAATAGACTTGGTGTGGCCTACACCCCCTATGGAATGAATGAAAAAAAAAATGAGCCATCAGGTTTCTTGCATGGGGACTGCACGATGGGTTTTTTCCCCTTTCTCTATGTTGGTGCGCTAGATGTCCCAACCTCTAGTTCTCCTTCCTAGCCCAACTCTGGTTTCCCTGTGATATCTCAAGCTTCACTTCCTCCTATTGCACGAACCCCACCATAGGTTGTGGCCTCGACCCACCAGAATCTATTCTTTTTCTATCACTACCATTCATTTTGTGGGATGCTTCAACCATGGAAGGTTGTTGTGGGTTTCCTGTGGCTAATGGATCGTGGCCCTATGCATTGTCATGTGAATCAATGTATATCCCGACCATCATTGGGGCCTACCCTTCTTCCTCTACTAGTGTGGAGCTCACTGGTTCGACTTGTGGCAAAGGAATTGCATCGACACCGACTATTCCTTCTGTCTGTGTAAACTCTTGTTCCACCTCTATGGTTTCCTGTGGTGACCTATGGCTACTACATGTTTTTTGTGATATTTGGATAGATGTGCCGACCTTTGGAAGTGCCATAATGGGTAATTATTCCTTCCTCAATTGATCTTCAGCTACTACGATCTATGAACTCGTATGTTCTCCTCTCGTCTTTGTGCTTCTTAGCTTCACGAGTTTGTAAATGCACAATATGTCTTGTTTGTCTTGCGTTTCATTATATATAGGGCACCATAAGTGCCCTAAATATTCTCAGATACACTTCTTTGATGGTTATTAATGCATTAAATCTTGTCAAGTATGCTTCTTTTAGTTTCATAAATTCCCAATTAGCGCCTTTTCATCCCGACGGCCAGTTTTTTCATTTCAGACCGTTGGCCAGTTTTCTGGTGTGCTGCAATTTTTCAGTGCGTCGTACATTTATTTTGTGACTTTTCCCTTAGTGCAATGTGTTTTCTTCCTATCAACCATATGTTGCGCATGACCACATTTTATTTTTGTCACGCTGATTCCACTATCTATTGCGCACGCTATTTCCCAGAATTTTGTATTTTCTTTCTTTGTTTGCTTTTTTCTTCCTTTTCTTCTTTTTCTACTTTTGTGCTCATTTTTGTGAGTTTTATTTCCTAATACCTACTATAGTACAATATATACATGCCTTTCCTATTGCGCTATAACTTTTAAGGGTTAGTAGGTTGACTGTCCCTGTACAGTTTCAGTTGAATACCATTGATCATTCCTTTTAGTTTTGTTCCACCCAAGTCTTTTAGTTGCAAATATCCCCCATATGTGACAATATTTACTTCATATGGCCCTAGCCAATGCATTCTAAACTTACCAGGGTGTTGGAAAAATTTGTTATCATAGAGTAGAACTAGGTCTCCCTCCTTAAAACTCTTCTTTTTAATATGTCTTTCATGCTAGGATTTGTCTCTTTCTTTCTGTTCCTGGTGAAATCTTGCCAAAATCATGTCCTCATCCATTTTCATTAGTTTATTGAACCTTTCCTTTACTACACCTCTTTCTTTCATGTTGGTAATTTCTTCTATGTGCACACTGGCTGGCAAAAATTCTAATGGCACCCCTGCTTCCTTCCCATACTGCAGTTTGAATGGTGTCTATCCTATCAAATCCTTACATGTGGTCCTATGTGCCCATAATATTTTTGGTATTTCCAAGTCCCAATCATCTCTGTTAACATTGCATAGCTTAGTCAAAGCATTTTCCAAAATCTTATTGAAGGCTTCTATTGTTCCATTTTCCTGAGGATGATATGGTGTACTCTTTTTGGTGATAGATTTCAAAATACCCAGTCATAGCCTTGATGGTATTATTAATAAAATGAGTACCTTGTTCACTAATTAAAATCTTGGGACATCCAAACCTAGCGATCACTTGATAAAATATGAAGTGTGGTTTTGTCTCTACGGTACAGTCCTTGACTGGTGTTGCTTCTACCTATCTTGTTAAGTATTCAGTCGTAGTAATGATAAACTAGCTCCTGACCTTTTTGTTGGTGGATTAATATGTCTAACAAAGTCTATTTCCCATTTTTCAAATACCTGTAGAGTCACTTGTGGTCTTAGAGGCATCTCATCCCTTCTATTGGGTTTTCCAACCCTCTGACAGACATCACATTGCTGGAAACATTCCTTGGCATATTTATGGATTGTTGGGCTCCATAATTATGTGCACAACACCTTCTAAACGATATCTTTTCCTACATAGTGTCCTCCAGCTATACCTTCATGAGCTTCAAGTAAAATTATGTGCCTTTCATGTTACAATGCACATCTTCTCAAAATGCTATCTGTGCCCATCTTATATAATTGTCCTACAATGAGTTGATAGTCTGTAGATATGACTACCATATTTTTCTTCTACGTAGTACTAAATTCTTATGGTGCAACCCATGTACTTAAGTATTCAATAATATCATCGAAGTATTCATCATCTACCTATAGTGAAAATTGTGCATCAGGGAAGTTGTCTTCCAAGTTAGTAGGTTATTCTCCATTAGTTACCCTAGACAGGTGATTAGGTCATTGTTGGGGCTTAGAAATGTCCTATTTTCATCCACCTTTCCCTTCATTATTCTTCACATTTCATCGCCCCATTAACCTATCATGACATCATTTTCATAAATACATTTGGGTTTCACCTTATTATTTTCCACTTTATTCATTTTAGTATTAAAATGGAATTTGTGATTAAATGTTATAAAATCAACATGTTTTCATATATATCTCAAAATTGTGCGAGCTTTGTAATGTGTAGGAATATGAGAAGGATTAATTCAAAAGAACTTCTTGAATACTTCCTCCATAATTTAAAGATTTGAGGAGATAATTCAAGCCCATTCCAAGGAGAAGATCATGGAGATTTAGTTGGAATATCTTATCCAAGATGTATGAGAAATATGTGTGAGGATTTGAAGGGATCATATTTTGTAATAATGGAAAATAGTTGAGAGAATAGTGGATCTGTAATTATGAGATAGTTATATTATCTTTAAGGCTCTCATGTATAAAAGAGAGTGCTCTCTCTTCATGAGGGAATAGTAATCATTGAGGAGTAATTAGGATGAGAAATTAGAGTAGTCATTAATGGTAGTCATTAGGATTTGGAAGATAAAGGGATTCTTAGCTTTAATTCATAGTTTTGGTTTCCATGTGTTCATTATTCTTTTATGAAGATTGATTTGATTATTGTAATATACAATTGCTTCATTGGTGACAACTCTCATATGTTGTTGTGCCATTAAAATCTTCACATGTTGCATTTGATTTTCCTTCATGTATTTCTCCATTCCTAGATTAATTTCATTTCTGCAATTTCCCATTCCTAGATTAACTTCATTTACGCAATTTCCCATTCCTAGATTAATTTCATTTACGCAATTTCATTTTAGTCGTGTGTTTCAATTTCCTACATTAGATTAATGATTCAATTTTAGTCGTAGCTTAAACATTAGATTAGATTAGTCCCACTTCAATATTTCATATACTTTGCATGTGCTTCGTCAGTTTATGAACCCCGGGTTGACAAATTAGATAGTTGTGAAAATACTACAATGCAAGTAACTCCACATTAGTTCATCCCAATGTAATGATTGTCGTTCCCTTGTTATGATTGTCGTTCCCTTGTTATGATTGTTGTTCCCTTTGCAGGAAGTGTCATTCATTTAAATAGAACAATTGTCATTCTCTTTATGATTGTTGTTCCTTTACAGGTGTTGCATCTCTAGAGGTTGGGTATTGAAAACAGAAGGTAAGAACCTACGTAGGCAATAAGTAAAATGTGCCAGCACCTAC
Organism: Picea engelmannii; assembly: GCA_009831015.1. Lineage (NCBI taxonomy): Eukaryota > Viridiplantae > Streptophyta > Pinopsida > Pinales > Pinaceae > Picea > Picea engelmannii. The sequence goes on along the minus strand of ML779438.1, from coordinate 289,073 downwards.
CTTTGGCTAATGCATAGAGGTTGTTTTTAGGACATCTTTAGAGCCCAACATTTTGGCGTCGTTGCCGGGGAAGCACGATGGATTGAGGTATTAGTTTATTTTTCATTTTAATTCATGCAATTGTGATATAGACATGTTTGTAAGGGGTCATAGAATCACGTGAGAGGAGACTCATCATGTTCTCCCTACCAACTAGGTAAAAGTAATTTCAATTTCCGCAAGAGTAGTTTCAATTTATGCAAATTTCAATGTATGCAAGAGTTTTTAATTCATGCAAGTGTGATATGGACGTGTTAGTAAGGGGTCATAGAATCTCGTGAGAGGAGACTCCTCATGTTCTCCCTACCAACTAGGTAAAAGTAATTTCAATTTTTGCAAATTTCAATTTCTGCAAGAGTAGTTTCAATTTCTGTGAATTTCAATTTATGTAAGAGTGTTTAATTTATGCAAGTCTGATATACATGTGCTGGTTATAAGGGTCATAGAATATCATTAGAGGAGACTCCTCACTGTCCCTACCAACTATCAAGAGCACTTAATTTCCACAACTGTGAAGAGTAATTTTTTTTATGTTTTAGCAAGAGTGTTTTTATTTAAGTTTTTCATTTTGGTTTGGGTGCTGTAAGAATCCTTTTTTTAACATGGTTTAACAATGAATGTCATCTTGGAACTAATCACTTAGATCGCGGCAGATGTCGGGATTTCCTCTTCCTAGGAAGAGGAGATCTTGACAAGGATCAAAGATTCAAATACTTCGCCAGAAACAATTGAAGATCCAACATCTGAAGACTCCTATGAATCTGATGAAGGACAATTGATAGAAAATGAGATCTAGGAATATGAAGAGGATTTACATCATGATTTGAGTGAGGAAAAATGCACCTATGAAATCCTGATCAAATGATGGTTTCAAGCGAGTACTAGGTTAGATACATTTAGTTTTTCTTTTTATTGTTTTAATTCACAGTTTCAATAGCTAATTTCACACGTTCATACATATTTCCAATTCTCATTTATGAAATTGAAAGACAACATATTCTTATTACTGTTGCATGCATAGCTAGATTGGTTATTTGACTACACGTAACTAATCTCTCATTTTTAATTAGCGTAGTGTAGGTAGGATTTTATTTTCAAGTTTTTTATTCGTTAGAATAAGTATTCTCTCCTTTGCGCTTCATGCGACCACGAGGATAAAAATGTAGGATGATTGATTGATTTCAGGAAGATTAATTGATTGACGATGAAAAAATTGCCTAATCTATTTTTTTTTAGTTTACAATTTGTTTCCATTTGCTCACAAATTTCCAATAAGTTTGCAAAATCATTTTTTATTTTTTATTTTAAAACATAATAAAAACATAAATAAAAATTTGAACATCCTCATACTGACAATGCCAAGAAGATTGGAAGTTTTAAGGAGAAAGTTTCAGATCTGAAATCAGTAAAAGTGTATTGAAATCACTTTTGGAGTGCATATTCCAGAATACAAGGGGTAAGGTGGTGATCAGTAAAGGAGAAAAACTTGAAATAACCTGAATTATATGTTCACTGACTGAATCTTCTATGATAAGAGTTTGGCGCATTATTGAGTGGAAACAACGTCATAGAACACAGTGAATCTAGCCTTTCAACTCTGTGAGAAAAAAATGACTATTGTGGTGATGCTTCCTGATGCAAAATGTCGGGCTTATTACAAAGTTTCCACATAAATTGTACTAAATATCTCTATGGTCAATGGCTGTCCATTGGTCTACTATCCTCCCACGTTCTTATATCTCTCCCCTGAGAACTCCACTCCATGCCGCAATTACCTCACAAGGGTTTTCTTTGAATTTGAGTTAAAACATAAGTAGAGTCATTGGATTTTCTCAATGGGTCCTCGACAGGTAAGCTGAAATCCACCCTCTTCGGCAAGGTCCAAGATTTGAAACCATCACCATTATGGATGAAAAATGATAAAAAATGAAGACCCACAAGTGTTTTTACTGGACCGCCTCACCTCCAAGACATGTTGTACTTGCCTTTGGGACTAGTTTCTTCAGAAAGACAATTCTTTATAGGCATCAATTAAGGGATTCTGCGTGACTGGATGTGGGAAGATGGTACATCAGTGAGATGGGAAGCAACATCTGTTGGTGAAGAAGAACACGATTCAGCCTCATGTTTAGCACATCAACATACAATATGCATGAGCCATAGCATTGGAACGAAAGATCAATATAATAGAGCCAAGCATTTCAGTTCTAAATATGAGTGACTACAACAACATGGCCGATAGGATCATGATAAAGTCTGATGGAAATGTTGTGCTAAGGGAATTGAAGCAACAGATGAAATTTAAGCATGTTTATGAGGTGGACAAAAATCGTGTTACGATTCTAGATTCAATCATCAAGGAAGTTGTTGCAATATTCTTCCATTTTTAACAATGATTGGCGATATTATTTCCAAACCATCAACCTCCATGTTAGGTTTGCTACACTCCCAAAAATTGAAAATGATATGCTACCCATAAATCTCTAGTGTGTTTTCTAAACATAATGCATCGATTTTGAGCGGAAATGGGGTTACAAGTTTTCCATGAGGGCAGACAGATCCGAAGTGTTTTCAATGTGCCAATTTGATTGGGACACGTCCGTTGTGGATCCGGTACGATCAATGGGCGAAATCCAATTTCAAATATTGCCCAGATCCAATTTTTGTTATCCATCGAGATCCCATTTTATGACATTCTAAGCTTCGCCTCGAAGAACCAACGCTATTTCATGCCCATTTAGTTTGCTAGCTACGCCTATTGTACCAGACAAAATAATATCCGACCACACTTGCTATTAATCCGGACGCACTTTCTATGTCAAGATTTTTTTGTTTTAATAAGAAGCAATTATTTTTTTCAAATATCTTGAGTGCCCTTATTAATTAAAAATTAATCAATTTCATTAAAGTAAGGGCGTTTGAGCTAGCAAGTGTGTATCATGACTTAGTCAAATAACTATTGATGGCATGGAGAAAGGTTAAAGAGCCAAAGGTTGAAAACGAGCTTAACATAGACATGGACTACGATAAATCAACTTTAGAATGATGAGAAAGGTCGTGTTTTCAAGTCACTCACATCATCTGGGATCATTCTGAAGTCTACAAGATCACCAACAGATCGGATTGACGAGCTCTAGGTTTTTGGTGGGCCTATGCTAATACAACAACCTACAACAAGGATAGGTCTTACAGTCTATTGGGTTGTGCTACATTTAGAAACCCTATGCCTCTAATATCACCTAATGGTTTCCTGTGGACTCGTGGAAGAAGTTCCTTTGTTTCTTTGGGGAGGACATCCTCCTTATAAAATTCATTCAAATTTTAGAGCAACGCATTCAACAACAGGGAGGAAACGAGGATTTTCCAGATGAAGATAGAGATGATTATGAACTTGATGACTATATTTACGGACGAATGGCCCCCTAGGTTGTATCAACGAATCCAAACAATCATTGAAGAGGAAGGGAAATTGATGCCATTACAACTTTATCCAGTGCTTCAAAACCATCTAGGAAGTGCCAACAGATTCAAGTTATTTACAACACGCATTTGATTGGTTTTAGCTGTTGCTTATAACATAGAATTGATGCCGACGTAGAATTTATGTCGATCCTGTATAAGAAAAGGATATTTTGGGTGCTACAAATTTCTCCTATCAGATGGAGTATTCATGGTGGCCTGCTAGCGCAGGTATAGAAAGATGAAATCCAACAACCATTTTTTGTTTTGTTTTATAATAATTTTTTCTTTTTATATTTGTTTTTAAATTATCTTGTTTGAATTTTCTTTTGTTTGTTTTAAATTATGTTTGTTTCATTATAAAAAGATATGATAATAAAAATAATTTTATTTTTTTGTTTTATTATAAAAAGATTATAATAAAAAAAAAAAATTGTTTGTTTTATTATAAAATTTTGTTTTAAAAGAATTTCATTTTTTATAATAACAAAAAAATTGTTTTAAAAGAATTTCATGTTATTCGTTTTGTTTTACTATTAAAAAACAAAAAAAACAAAAAAAAGTCATAAAAAGAAAATATTAGGTCAAACATAATAATAATAAATTAAAAGATAAAAACAAATTATAAAAATAAAAACAACAACAACAAATAAAATTGCAAACAGGTCTTTGCATAATTCCTTCCTGAAAACAATATGGAAACATGTTTTTATGATTTTACCATGTTTTTATGATTCTACGCTAAGTTATTTTTTGGAGTCACTTTAGCAAGCAATCATTGATGAAACAAGAGCACGCAACGACCACGACAACATGTATAAAAATGTGTGTTATTTCTTTTACTTTGCGGCATTCATACTTAATCTCACATTTTTTTTTATGATGATCTCACAAGTTTGATTGCAAGATTAGTACTAAGTTTGATTGCATGAATGAAGACGCTCGCATTCCATGCTGAAGTGATTTTCAATAATAACAAAACATTTGAAAAAACATGCCTTATTGACTGCTTGAAGGAGATGATTCTTGTTCTACACGTCATGGCGTTTGTTGTTACACAACGACCATTCATCAAACCATTTTGTGTCATGAATTATGTCTTCCCAGTTCTCCTTCAAAGAAGATTTGTCATCCCTGTGTTGAAGCCCATATTCCATTGAATTATCCTTCATGACTTCGCACAGGCCTATCTTTCTGAGTCACATACATCTCTTAATCATTTTCAGTTCAGTTTACCTTGTCAATAAAACTATCCAGCTCCCTTTCCATGACTCTATTTCCTAGCCCTCAACACTATTACTACTGATATCTTTTCATTTATGGTCCTAACAATCTTTTTACAAACTCGTATTGATTGATGTGGGATTCCTTAAGGCCCACCTTTCAACAAGTCTTTCCCCATCAACCTCAACACCTTATCTGGGATATAGACTAGATTCTATTTTGAGTACCTAGAGGCTTGAATGCCTTAATGGCAAGTTCTCTTGCTGACAATCATGGGAATACATCAATGTCCCTTGATCATCATATTTTGCAAGTGGCTCGACATAAGCTCATTCATTCACACTTCGCAAGATGTACTCGGGTACCTTGGCACTCATTGACATCAATGGTGAGTTTACCTCACATTGGTTAACGACATTCATCAATGGTTGGTAATCCAATGACTTCTCTTCATGCTCGATATCGACACATCCATTCACATGATTAGAATTGTACCATCGGGTTGTAGTAGGTGAAGACTATACACTTTTTCTTTACTTCCTCAACAGTTACAACAACATGACTTCAACTATATGAGAGTACTACAGTTACACTTCCGTACTTCCTCTTTTCCATGATTAATTCAGTAGTAGTTTAGATTCCTCCACCTCACATTCTCTGATCCAACAGTCAAAACAATCGCAGCTACATCAACATTCACCTTTCATATGATCCTGCAGCAGTGACATCTTCCATGCTCCAACCGCCACATCAGCCATATTCCTATTGCATAATTCATTAACATTTTGGGTAAGTGGAGGTATGTTATTTTCTAAACTTTAATCATGTAATTCCTCAACTGCTAGCAATGAATAATTTGGAAAATTCCCTCACCAGGTTCCCTTTCCTCTTCACTTCTATGAATTATGCCATGTTGCATGAGGAATTATGCCATGTTGGGGCTCAGAAATTTCCTATTTTCACCCACCTTTCCCTTCATTATTCTTCACATTTCATCGCCCCATTAACCTTTCATGACATCATTTTCATAAATACATTTGGGTTTCACCTTATTATTTTCCACTTTATTCATTTTAGTATTAAAAGGGAATTTGTGATTAAATGTTAGAAAATCGACATGTTTTCATATATATCTCAAAATTGTGTGAGCTTTGTAATGTGTAGGAATATGAGAAGGATCAATTAAAAAGGACTTCTCGAATACTTCCTCCACCATTTCAATATTTGAGGAGATAATTCAAGCCCATTCCGAGGAGAAGATCATGGATATTTGGTTGGAATATCTTATCCAAGATGTATGAGAAATAGGTGTGAGGATTTGAAGGGATCATATTTTGTAATAATGGAAAATAGTTGAGAGAATAGTGGATCTATAATTATGAGATGGCTATCTTATCTTCAAGGCTCTCATGTATAAAAGAGAGTTATCTCTCTTCATGAGGGAATAGTAATCGTTTGAGTAGTAATCATTGAGGAGTAATTAGGATGAAAAATTAGAGTAGTCATTAATGGTAGTCATTAGGATTTGGAAGAGAAAGGGATTCTTAGCTTTGATTCATAGTTTTGGTTTCCATGTGTTCATTATTCTTTTATGAATATTGATTTGATTATTGTAATGTAAGATTTCTTCATTGGTGAGAGCTCTCATATGTTGTTGTGCCATTCAAATCTTCACATGTTGTATTTTCTTTTCCTTAATGTAGTTCTCCATTCCTAGATTAATTTCATTTCCACAATTTCCCATTCCTAGATTAATTTCATTTATGCAATTTCCCATTCCTAGATTAATTTCATTTACACAATTTCATTTCAGTCATGTGTTTCAATTTCCTGCATCAGATTAATGATTCAATTTCAGTCGTAGCTTAAACATTAGATTGGATTAGTCCAGATTCAATCTTTCATATACTTTGCATGTGCTTCATCAGTTTACGAACCCGAGGTTGACAAATTATATAGTTGGGAAAATACTACAATGCAAGTAATTCCACATTAGTTAGGCCCAATGTAACGACTGTTGTTCCCTTGTTACGATTGTTGTTCCCTTTACAGGAAGTGTCGTTCATTTGAACAGAACAACTATCATTCCCTTTACGATTGTTGTTCCTTTATAGGTGTTTCATCTCTGGAGGTTGGGTATTGAAAACATAAGGTAAGAACCTACATAGGCAACAAGTAAAATGCTTGTGTCGATGCCTACCTTTGTATGATGCATAGAGGTTGTTTTCAAGACATCTTTAGAGCCCAATAGTCATGCATTCATCTTCCTTGGTTTGACTATCACATCAAAATCAAATTCTTGAAACAATAATAGCCATTTGCAGATCCTCCCCCAAACACTGGCTTGTTGACTAGATATTTGAGGGCAGAATGGTTTTTGAACATTTTAAAGTGTTTACCTAGTAAAAAGTGCTTGAATTTATGAAGTGCATATACCATGGCTAGGCCTTTTATTTCTGTAGTGTTGTAATTCTACTATGATTCTGACAACTTCTTGCTTGCAAAAGATATAGGATGGTCTAATTCCCCTGCTCCTGGATGCACCAGAATTGCTCCAATTTCTATGGTTGATGCATCTACATGAACATGAAATGTCTTTTTTCAATATGGGAATACTAGTATAGGTGTTGTTACCATATTTTCCTTTAAAGTGTCCAATCCTTGCTGATATTCTTCATTCCACTAAAATCAAGTATCCTTCTTTAACAATTTTTCCATTGGTGCAGTAATTTGTGCACACCCCTTTATAAATTTCATGTAATATCTTGTATGTCCTAGTGTTTCTCTTAACTAGCACACTGACTTTGGTGGTGGTAAATTTACAATGACTGCAATATTAGTAGGGTCCAGTAGTAAACCTTTTTTACACACTATATGACCCAACAATATTCCAAAAGGTGTACCAAAAATGCATTTCTTGATGTTTAATGAGATCTGACATTTCCTGCATCTTTCCAACATGAGTCTTATCACTTCTACTTGGTCCTTTAATAGACTATATACAGTCCAATCATCCAGATATATTGATCAGAATCTGGACCAAGGGTCAAATTTTAGCCCAAAAATGAAAGTGTTCAAAATTGCTTCAAAACAAACGGGTGCATAGGCCTCATTGTCACAAACCCAAATCACTTCAAACGGGGTCAAACAGACATCAGATGGGTGAGATATCATGTTCTGTTCGATTTGCAAAATAGACAAAAATTTGTTGACTGTACAATCTTTATAGTTCATACAACTGACCTGGTAGGGCCGTACAACTGACGTGATAGATGACGTGGAAAGTGTTGATTGGGAAAAGCTAACATGGCAAGCATTTAATTGGCAGATACGTGGATGAATGGGAATTCGGCACGTGGCACATTTTTGGCAAATTGGATGGTGCCACGTGGCCCAGACATGGGCTGCCATGTGGCACCGTGTTAAGTGTGGTTGTTTAAAATTTTATGGAGTCCGTGGGGATTGAACCACGGATATCCCCGCCTTGGTGGAGTGCCTTTTCAAAGTGTGGGCTACCACTAGACCACATGGTTGTTTCTTAACCTTACATGTGTTTACATATATTTAAATGCGATGTATGTTTCTTTTTGGGCACGGGTCCGGGCTGGGGCTTAGCCCTAGCCCTTCTTTTTGAGCACCTATCCATATGACCCGACTCCACACATTCGCGTAGGCTTTTTCAAATGGTTTCCCAAAACATGTGCCTGCCACTTGTCACACCTACGTTGATTCTTGGAATGAGGCCCTTTTATGCATTGGGACGTGGCCACATGGCCCCCTATGCGCCCAACACCTCCGTGATTCGGGGGCTAAGTTCGCTAATGGTGCGAAAATTTGGCACATTTTGAGGGCATGTGCACATGTGATGGTTTTAGGCGCATGAAACTCCCAGAAGCCAAGTTACTCACACAGGAGATGCGAATTGGCGAACCAGAGACAACAAGCTTGAAGGAGGAAAATGGCAGGAGGCCTATCTTTCTCATTTTTTGGCCAAATGAGGTGCCGAAAAATCCTAGATAGGGGTTTTTGGATGTTTTGAATCCATTTTTACTATTTTCAAAGACAGTTGGAGACTTATTTTTCATGTTTTACACCATTTAAGTTTCAGGCAGCTCTAGGGAGCTTAGGGTCACCATTGAAGGAGGCCATACTCAGATGAGCCGAAGTCTATTTTCTGTGACTGAATAGTCATTTTTGACTAATTGTTATGCTATGAACACATTGGGATAGGTTTCAAAGGCATTTGAGGACTTTTTCAGGTGTTGTTTCCATAAGGAAGCTGAGGGAAGCTCAAGGCCACATGTAGAAGAGGTCATGCCCAGATGAGCCATGGTCCGTTTTTAGAGTTCTATTAGTCATTTTTGGGGTGTCTATGTATTCTGAACCCAATGGTACCATCAATAAATCCATTGGATTTGAGAAACAACTTGTAAAAGAATCTTTGAAAAACTAATCCCAGAGAGCCTAGTCCATTAATGGAGGCTCAAGGAGATGTAGCCTAGTTGGGGGTGAACTCCTTTATCATCTTGTTATTATTGTGAGTTTGTTGGTTATTAATTGATGTAATTTATTTGTTGTTGTATTCTTTAAACAACATATTTAACCTTTTAAAATCCTCACACATAAACTTTTAAAAGGAGCCTAAACTTGACACATAAATCCTCTTTCACAACTAAGACATTGAGCAAGGTCCTAAAGTTTATTTTAATGAAGTAGAGGGTGGTTGGATAGAAAAAAAGTCAGCCCCCTATTTTCAGATCATATACTTCTAGAAACTAATGTATGAATTCATTAAAAGCAGCTATCACTACTCTTGAAAAAATGTTTGGTTCATTATTCAACCCAAATGGCATGGATGTATATTGTTAGGATCCCCATTTTTTAGAAAAAACAGTCTTATACACGTCCTCTATGGCTATTTTGATATGATGGTAACTTGAGAATCCATCTATAAATGAATATGCTTCCTCGCCTCCCAAATTATCTAAGACCTCATCTGTAAAAGGGGTAGGGAAAGGGTCATGTAAACATGCATCATTGAGTTCTCTCAGATATACACAAATCCTTATCCCCCTCTGGTTATTTTCTTGGACTACCATAGGACTGATCTAAACAGATTCCTCAACTGGTTCTATAATTCCAATTTCCAACATTCAATCAATTTCTACTTTTACTTTCTATTTATACACTGGATTTAGTCTGTAAGGTCTCTTCCTAACAGGTCTAGACTCGTGTTTGAGGGGTATTTTCATCTCACCTAGCTCCCCTTCTATGCCTTTCATCTTTGCAAAGGTTGTTGGGAAAAGGTCATTGTATTCACATAGTAACCATGTTATTATTTAGACTGTTTTCTGATCATAGTGGTCTCCAATACTCACCATTTTAGGATTTTCATTCATCTCAGTGTTGAATTTTTTAAATTTGATTGGTGCAACAAATACTTCTGATTCCAAACGTAGAATTTCCACCTCTCTTTGTCCTTCAATTTCTATAATCCAAATGTTGCGCGGATCATCTTCATATGGTGCTTCTTCTTCCACATGATAGCATGAAAGTAACTATTTGGCTGTCTGTCTGTTCTATTGTTGATATTTTGTCACGATTTCAACCTCTAGTTCATCAATAAATATCATTCCACATATCATCTTTAGCGCTAAATCAATGTTGGGGTTATCATGTTCAAATGAGATATTCATTACAAAATTCTGTTGTAATCATGTCCATTATGTAGTGCCTTTGTGCATCTCCTGATCTATATATAGTTACCTAGGATTCCTTCCAATGTGTGGATAAAGGGATGAGTCCATTCCTTTGGTGGTGTCATTCTCTATTGTGTCTTGCACTTCTCCAAGTGTTCCACTGGTGTTCCTTTTCTATCATACCTATACATTTTATTGCTTCCCTATTTTTCACCAAACCTAATGTGCAATAGTCATTTACAATACCAGTCCTGGATTGTTTCTTTGTACGCACCCCACCATCCTCCAGGTGTTGCCTTGAGTGCAATATATAGGGATAAGAGCCTCTGATTTCTTAATAATTCATATTCATCTTTTGTCAAGAATTCGTCTAAGTCATTTAGTCCATGAAAGATGGGAGGTTGTCTTATCTCTGTACCAACCCATCTTACTGCGTGATCTATTCTTGCGCACCTCCTTGTGGAAAATTCATGTAACCGTTTCTGCCAATTCTCCAAAACTTTGTCTGAGTCGGGAGCATATGATGTAATTATTATCCAACTAAGTACCCCATCTATAGTTGGGTTAACATAATCCTCTTGTCACACAATGGTTTTGTACAACTAGTTTATTTATTCCATATCCAAGCAAGTGGCTTATACAAACCTTTCTATTTTTGAAGGATCCAGTGGTGCAATGACTCTATATTATCCTAATTCAAAAGTCATTTTTCTTGTCTTCAAGTTGATTATAGCTTGGTTATCAAATTCCCAATCCATTCCAAGTAATGTTGGGTAAGGTTTCGATCCATCCACTACGTCTATCACTTCAAAATCTTCCATAGTGTGCACTCGATCCAAATATATTATCACACCTTTAAGTCTTCCAATAGGTAACACCCTGTGTTGATTTTCTAATTTCAGTTGGATTGGTGAATAACCTAAGGTAGGTTCCCCCATACAATTCCACATATTCTTAGGTAATACATTTACTTTAGAGCCTAGATCCAATGTAAAATCACCCATATTGAGATCCCCAATGTTGGCATTCAGTCTAAATTCTTTTCTTGTCCTTCTTCTTGTATGGAGATGATTAATTGTTTTATGTTCTAACGTTCCTTCCACCTTGGTGTTACATATTTCTAGCATATATTTTAAAACCTTAACATATGATGGGTCATTCAATAACTTAACATAGGATTGCAGAAAAGTCTTTATGGTACTTACTTGCTCTAGAGGTTGTTCTTTATTGGTATGGTCCATTGAGAATGGCATCCGATATATTGGTGGGCTTTAATTTTATTGTGTAGTTGATGTAGACGCAACATTATTCTTGAGACACTCATGTCTGGCCTCCTTAAATGTTTTCTTTTCTTTCTGTGTGTAAAACTACTTTTGTGGCTCAATATTCTTCTTAACCCATTGGTGTTGGTATAGATCGCCTGATACTACATCAATTCCTATATTGGCTCCTCCTCGAGTGACTATATTGATGTTTCCTCCATAATCCTTGGATTTTGCAGAAATCCATTGGACATTTTGGTTGTTCTGGTTCGTTTTTTCTTGGATCTTCCCCAAGAGTGCCAGATAGTCTTCTGTGTCATGATCTACTACGCGACAGTGCATGCATGTTGCTGGTGGGATTGGACAATCCCTTGCATAATGTCCTAGTTGTTGGAAGTTGTGGCACACTACTTTTCCTATTCCTTTTCCAAATCCTCCTCTTCCTTGTACTCTACCTCTATATCCACTTCGATATTCGTGTGGTGTGTTGTACTGAGGTACTTGGTTATACTGTGTGGGATTATATTGTGGTTGCACATTATTATACTGTGGCTATGCATTGTTGTATTTCTAGTGTGCATTATTTTATGGTGGTGGTACATGGTTGAACTGGGGTGTAGCTTGCCCAGTCATCATTTATTATTACACCCAATAAGTATATGAATTTCTTTCTCTCATCAGGTCCATTTTCCTACAATCCTTATCATCATGACCCACTGATTTGAAAAAAGTGCAATATGAATTTTTGGGTACTGTCTTATATTTCTGCATCATTGGACAATTATATGGATCATGCCCATGTGTCTTACAAATATCGCACCATGGTCCTCCTGTTGGAAATGGGTTTGTCACCCCTGTCGCCATATACTGCACGAAAGATGGACATCCATTCTTATGGTGTCCTTTTCTCCTGCATAGGGTACACCAAACAACTTCTCTTTTCTCTTTACCCTTATTATGGTTAAGTTGAAATGTTATATTCTTCAAATACTCCTTCAAATCCTCTATTGTTGGATCTGTCTGTTGATACTGGTTAGCTTCTAGTTGTAAGGCTGCCTACAGAGCCTCTTCCTGAGTTTGGAACTTCTACTATCTTAATGGTTATTTCAAATGTGGTAACAATGAGTTCACAAATAAATGCCTATGTTTCATGTCAGTAATTTCTTTTTTCAACTTACTTTTTAGACGTTTAAACCTATAATAAATCCCCCAAACAGACTCACCTGGTTTTTCTCTTATTTCAATCATTTCATTCCTGTACTGGTCTTCTGAGATAGGTTTTTGAAATTCATTTATCGATAGTTTTTTCACGTCTGCAATAGTCATTGTTACTCCTGGTGGATTGTTTACATCTAGGCTCATATACCAAACCAGTTTGTGATCTGTTAGTGTGATTGATATCTGCAAGACTTTTGTATCGTCATATGTGATATGATTTTATTCCTAGTTATTCTCACATATGAATAAGTGCTTTTCAGGGTCCTCTGATGCCTCTCCCCGAAATTTTGGTAATCTAATCATGGGATCATGTCCTGCCATTTTGAACTGTGTTGAACTACTACCTTTGTGTGGTGTAGATAATTGAATTTTATTTCATGAACTGGATCCTCCTGATGATGCTCCTTGACTAGATGCATGTCATGTTTCCCTTCTTTCACTCAAATTTGGTTGTCTAAACATTGGTGTTATTTTTGGTGTATTAGTTTCACATGGAGTTGTAGGTTCCACACTGACCATGATCTGGATTGGAGTTCTTCCTTTTTTCCATAACCTTGGGCCTCCTATTTTCCTTTCTTATGTTGCATGCAAGATTTCCTCAATCTGATCCATAGCCCGAAGATCCTCTACCTCTTCTTCATCGCTTTCCAATCCCTCTCTATCATCTATGGCTCTCTTATTTTTATTCATTTTATATTGGTAGGGTACTCCACTATGAGTTTTTCTATATTTTTCCATTATCTTCTTTATCCATTCTTCCCCCATCATGATTGGGTCCATGGCCTCATTCTTCTTTCCCTTGTCCATCTCTTCCTACATTTCTCAACCTCATGTCAATGCTTGCCCCCTTCCCCCATGCATGAAGGGAAGTTTAGTTGTATGATTCCATGGTAATCACACCATTGTCATACAATAAAATCTTTATTGAAGTATACAACGATCTAATGTACCTACCTTAGTTTCCTTTTAGAAAATATTGCTTTGCTGCAGTGTAAGACTTCACGATATCTACTCCAAATTCGGTGATAATCACTTAAACAATATTGTCTAACCAGAAATCTACTGTGGACATAAATTTGTTATCAACTTGATGTAACTTCATGATCTCCACATGATTCCACTTGATGTAAATTTGTAGGGTGGTTGTATTTTAATCTCAATAACCACTCCCTAAAAAAATGCGGTAAATCACAGAAAAATACCTCATGTAAGTTGTTAAAAACATATTTGTCGAGATATTTGCACGGTGTTAGCTTAGGGTTTATGTTTTCCTTCTACGCAAACTTAAGTTCCTTCATTTTCAACCATCTTTCAATCTCTTTCTTTGTTGGATTCCATGGTATGAACATTCCCTTCTATACTTTCATCCTCCAGGTGTTTCTTCCATGGATATTTTCAACTCAATCATGTATAGTTCCAGCCGGAAACAAAAACATTTGTTGGCTATCTCTCTTTCTCTTACCTCTTCTTGGGTTGACCCAGGTTCATATCTCAACAGGTTTCCAAAAAAACCCTCAAAAACTATCGGCCCTCTTGGTAAACCAGAAGGCAACGCTGTGCATAGGGTGCACAACATAGTCTCACCTGAGATAGATTTTATGGGTGACTTCAATACTAAGGTGTTCATAGTCTAGGAAGGAGTGGGGATGTGGGATTGTGTTCTTTCTTTCTTATTTAGTAACCTTGTTAAATATTCAAGTACTTCTATGATTCATTCATATTTAACCCTATGCATGCATGCTAATATAGATATTTTAACCATTCATTCATCATATAATAATCAACAGAATTAAACATTCATTAACAATCACACATAACACACAAGTTAATTTTGGTTCACCCCCTCCTGGGTCTATGTCCACAAATATCTGGCTCTATGATCCTTTATTTATTCTTTTTCAAAATCTCGCGTTGCACACATTACATATTCAATATTACAATCAAAATGAGGGCAAGAACTCTCTATGAGAAAAACTAGGTCACACCAGGCTCCTCAGCCTATGACCTAACCCTCAAGGAATAGCTTATTTGACTCTTCTACATGACTTACTATACTTGAAAACATAGATCATCCTCTAACACAACAACAACAACTCTTCAACAACCAATACCCTAGACCTCCTAGGTCTTTATTTATACTACTCTATGGCTTATATCTATTACAATATTTGTCAAAAACCTTAACCTTATCATGGTTAGGCTTGGCAGCTACCTTCATGCCATATTTCTTTTCCTCTTGCATGCTTCTTTTCCTTCTTTTTCTACATGCATGATTCTTTCCACTTGTTGCACATGCTCCAAAATTAGGTCTTCCTTTCAAAAAATATGTCTTTCCTCAAGACATATCCTTCTCCAAAAGTAGGACTACGTCCATAATAGACTTCCTTTCTCAAAATAGGCCTACACCCAACACTTGTCGAATAGGTAATAAATTGGTATAAAATTACAAAAGCTAATGCTTAACACCTCGTTAAGTAATGACGTTGGGGTCATTACATTGTGATATTAGAGTGAAAAGAAATAAGGATGGAAAAAACTTTAGAGCTCACCAAAAGAATGTGTTGATACATTAAACAAAGTCTCTCTTTGTCCAATCACCTTGTTGAGGTTGAGTAATGTTTTTGAGTCACTAAGATGAATCAAATTCAACATGGGCATTGAAGACACCAAGTTGAGTCAAAGTAAAAATAGGTTTAGGAGTCACCAACTTTAGTAAAATTTTACATGGGTATTGAAGTCACCAAGTTTGGTTCAATTCTACTTGGCCATCAAGGTGACTTATCATTGTTAATGTTGATCGAAGGACAAATTAATAGACCCTATATAAATCAACTAGAGATTAAAGCACTATAACTCTTGGAACTAAAGAGAGAAGCTCTACAATTTTCCACAAATATGAGCGAACCCTTCTATTCATACTTTGTGCATGGCTCTAGCATTATTACGATGGTCATATCCAACATTTTTGTTGCATATACAAGCCAATTTACCCACATCCAGGAGGAATATAATTGAAATATTGGTGCAACAAGATTGTCATTGTTGTGTCATAAAAAATATAACTTGCTCCAGTAGGGAGGATATCAGGGACACCTTGTTCTAGAAATTAGGTTGACAAGGTATTCGATATTTGTAACAATAACACGATTATTGTTGAAGTAGTGTGTTGTATAACACTTTGAATCCTCAACAAGTAGGTTGACAAGATTTTCTAAGTATATATTTCGTCTATTTCCTTGATCTAGAGAGGAGGTCATGAAAATGTATGTGGCTACAATGGTTTAGGTTGCTTCAAACTTGATGGAAAGAACTCCTCCTTTTGATTTTTATAGCAAGGGCATTAGATAGGTATCAATGTATTTAGTTGGCTATTTTACTACAACTATGCTCATGATATTCATACATTGTTGGTTAAAGTGAGATAGATCCATTTTGAAGAAATTTCTCTCTTCTCACATCATCATCCCAACTTTAGGTTAGCATTTGAGTAGGAATTCCTATGGCTAGATCATGAATATTTCCTTTGCATTTAGTTTCACCAGTTCTTGTAGTTAAACATCGATGTTCCAAGTATGAGTAGTTGCAGTCTATTATTGTAGATTTCATCATTGAGTATATTTCATCCCTTATTGTTAATTTAAACCAGTTAATCACTAATTCAAATTTTGTGTAACATATCATAAAAAATGTCTACCTAGATATCTATAAAAAAAATATACATCATTAAATGTAAAAGAAAATAATCATTAACCCAAGATAAACTAAGAAAATAATCAAACTTAGCACATGAAACTTTAAAATTGGAACTCACTTTTCTCCTACCATCTGATTTATCAATATTGTTGTCAATGTTCATTGAATCAATCACTAACTCAAGCAATAATTATACATTTCGAAGTCCTTATAATTGGTATTTTTGTACATTGAACATTAGAAAACATCAATGTTAAGGGAGAACATAAAATTCCACATCAAATTACATTCAATAATCTCTAAAAAAATATCATTAAATGGATAATAGGAATACCTTAATGAACTCCTCTTGGTTTCGAGAATAAATTATTCTCTACTAAACAGGGCCAACCGCGTGAAGGTGGAAGCTCCTTTGGCCCCTCCTCCTCCCCCCCCCTCACATCACTCTCAATTCCCCATACCCATCCATGCATATTAATTTAAAAAACAAATGTACAACTAATAATTTATATTAATAAAATTTGTCCTCAAAATATTTACAATCATTTCCTCTTATGTTTCTTATTTTTCAAAATAAAGTCTTCAGTAAATCATTTCCATAGTATTCAACCCCTTCAAATTCTTTAACAACTTTTGGTTGTGCTACATGACTATGCATAATATCTACCATTGTACTACTTCTAGTAGTACGATGTACTAGTGGTTGATGTTGTTGTATAGGGGCATCCACTACAACAACATAAAGTGTTAAAAGGACACAACTAGTTATTATTATTCATAGCAATATTTCATTAATAAAAATATCATGATTTGTTTTTTTACCTAGAGGATTAGTCGACACCATTGGTTGGGTTATCATCGTTTCATTTCCTATCTGAGAACCGGCCTCATCTACATGCTCTTCCATCGAAATAATAAATTTTATAAATACACCATCTACAACTAAAGATTACTAATTGTCAATATACATACAATTGATTTTAAATACACATACCATGGTGGGTCTACACACCACTAGAATCATGGGGTTACTATCCAATAGTGTTGTTGAATGAACTCGGGTTGTTTGCATGCTTAAAACAAATAGACACATTTATTGATGTGATAAATCAATCGTCTATTATGTTACAAGTAATAAAAAATTACAGTCTTGTCATTTTACTTACCATCTCATCTAAATGTTCAGTCGATTGTGTTTCCTCCATGATTTTTCAATGTTAAACCACTGCTTGAAAGATGAACTTGGATTTGATATTCATGTCTTCTTCCGTAGCCGCACTGTTGAATGGATCTCCCTGCATTGCATAATACTGTGAATTTTTCTTATTGGTTGTAATTAAAAAATAATTGTATGATGATATGAATAATATGGTAAAATTATTCGGTACTTGCAATTCGATCTTTTAATATTATGTAACCACCTTGGAAAATTTTGTGTTGCCCATGTTTTACCAGTCTTTCCTTGGTGGATTTCAATGTGTCTAGGAGCCTACGAAAAGTTTCAAATATGTACTTAGACAATGCAATTTTTTCTATAGATCAACTAAATAAAGTTCGACATATTCAATTCAAAATATCATTCACCTTCCAGGTCCATGTGATGTCTTTTCTTCTTGTCTAAAAAAAACCTCATTTTTGTCCTCCTATATATTCTTCCATTCCCTGTTAGGTATGGAAACGAGATTATCATACTTAGGATTTTTTTTCAATTGACTCCTATATTTATCTCTAACATATTTTTAATATGTACCCACCTTAGTGGTGATATTTTTTTTTTAAATGAATCACCAAACATGCTGACCAAATCATTATAAGTTTGTCTTTCAAATTTTGTTTTCTAGGCATTCCACCAAGTGTGAATGGTGAGCCCAAAAAAATATAAGGCCTTGTCATGTAAGGACATGTAAAAATTGTTTTTTCATGCCAGAAAAGATATGATAATTAGGTTAAAATAATCTAAAATATGCATGTTTCAATTAAATAATAGAAATCAACTAATTTATTAATAACTACCTCGTATTTATGGTATCTTAATGGGAACCAATTTTTCGTCCATAAAAATGTAAACATATACTTTTCCTGTTCTTTTAACATGAGTTTCTCTAGGATAGCAATGATTGGACTCTTCTTCATGAGTTTCTCCATCTATAGGACCATGTGCACCATGGTCTGGTGTGTACGGTCGATATGTCTCATAGGTCCGGGGAGCTACAATCATCGGAGCCACAAACAAAGAGAAAATAGCCTTGAAGGAATGTGGCATGTGCCAGGGAACTATGGGGTTTGTTCACCACTGCTACCAACAGTGTCCCCACAACAATGATGTTGTGTCAGTTTTAAATATCCCTGTAGAAAGAAATCATTTTTATTTTAGCTCATATAAATGTACCAAACAAAAATTATTAAATTAATATATGTCATACATAATCTATTTTAAAAATGCCACTTACCGCATATTGATATATAGTTTTTTCTAAAACTCTCATCCTTTCTCTAGTCTCCTCAGTAGGCATACAAATAGCTAATTGAAGGAGTTATTTGTTTTCCTTTCACAAGCCCTTTCTATTTGTTTCCATTTGATTTATGGAATCAAATATTCCATCGCCCAAATCATCTTGATTTGGTGCGCTCATCTGGATCAAAAAATAGACAAGTTAATTGAATGATTATCAACATAAATTCATATAAAAATCAATTTTTTATTTGTTGCAAGTTGGTTGGTTCCTTCCTATGATCACCCTACCACATGTCAAAATTTGTCATGTGTATGGGTTACAAGATACCATTTTTCAAGGTATAATACAAGTATGTATTTCAAGATACAATACGAATGTCCCTTCAAATATCTCATAAAGGGAGGTTTCATACAAGTTTCAAATTATCAACATGTATACCTTATAGATTTTGAATAGAAAGAAAGCATGTGAACCTCAAATATCGAAATGAATAGAAGCATGTAAGTCAGTTGTTGGCATGTAGTGGGAATACTCAAGATTTAACATGTATTAACCAACAAAGCCCTCATATACCAACCCTTTTGGCATCACCCACAAATAGGTGAAGTATCACCTAAGGTATCTATGGGGATTGCAAGAACCATGTTTCCAAATTCATGAAGGTATGTAAGGAGACTCTCTTAACAATTATAATTAACATGCATTCATTATGCATTATATCATGTGCATAGAACCATCAAATGACATATTCATATTAACCAACCATACATTATGTGTGTGCAATAATTAGAATAGTAAACAAAAACATCAAAGAATAACACAGAGACACCATAGTTAACATGGTTCACCCACGATCGACTACTTCCACAATGATCGGATTCTTATATTACTATTCAGAATCATCCTTACAAAATGTGTGCACTACGCTCATACATGATATCTCAGTTATACCCCAAAATTCCCTTGTCATTCATGCATACAGTGCACACTTAACTCTTCTTACATTCTCACATTAATGTAGGAGCATCACCATCAACATTAAAAGAGACCAAGTGGAGGACAAATCAACATCCAACACGCACATTCAAACTGTTTTGGATCCCAAGGAGAGCGCGCCATTTTACTATTTTGGAAAATATTGTAATTAAAGACCCTTTAATGTTTGGAGGCTTCAGCCATTGTATGATATCACAGAATATTGTAATCTCCTTAATTAGATGTATGATTGTACATATATTGAGCATCAACTCATATCTGGGTTGTAAATTCCATTTATTGTAATAAGGCTTAGTAGGAAAATGTTTTAATTGTGATATGATAGCACTAAGAGAGGCTGGAGGGAAGGATCGAGAAGCCCCTAATGTACAAGTATTTGTAATATATTCCCAAATGAGGTTGTTGAAGAATATTGTAATTTGATGCTGAAGTTTATTGTTATTGTTGTTGAGAGAAGAAGCTGAGAGCTGTAAGAACCTGTGTAAATACTTTCTGAATGAATATAATAGAAGAGAATTTGTTTCAAATATCTGCGTATGCTTACCATTGAGTTACTTGGGTAATGTTGTGTTATTTTCTTTCTGTGTTTTATATTCCTATGTGTGCATTTTATGGTTAAGTGAATGAAATTGTGATGTTCTGTAAGTTTCAATTGTTTCTCTTCTAAAATACTGGTGCAAGGAGTGCGAAGGCAGAGTCCCATTCAGAATCGATAGCTCAGGATATATAGAGTGAATTGTGTAGAGTGAGTGCAAGAAGTGCACATATACTCATTAAAGTATAAAATCTCTAAGAAGACCCATGAAAGGCATGAAAAGGACCAACACTTAGGAAATTGTTGAAATATTCTCAAGGAGAAAGTGCGCAAGGAGTGCATGGGAGTTTTATAATTCTCAAGATCAAGTGAATTAGCGTAAAGTGTGCACCCAAGACTAAGTCCTTTGGAGTTAGCAAAGTTCAGGAAGGATAGCAAGATTAAGTTCTCAAAAGGAAGAATTCCTTTTGTTTGGATGACGAGAGGACAAGATTCGTTCAGAAGGAGCCAAGATCTTTTGTGATCGTCAGATGTGGAGAAGGTGAGTGGGTGATAACCATATAATTCCTTATTACTTCATGTATTCGAAAGTTTTCAAGTGTGTTCCATGGAGGAGAAGAGTTTCCCGAAGTCCCGAAGCCCAAAGTAAATCTGGGCCATTGAAAATAGAGGACACATGTCCATATATCAAGCATGGTCGAGAAGTCTGACTATCTGGAATATTTGAGGTATTGAGGCAAGATAACATGAAAATCCTGAAGCTATGAATCCAAATCATATCCTGACCATTGGCATCAGGGCCACGTGTCAAACGATTTCCAACTATTCAGAATTCCAACAGTCTGGGAAAACGAAGGTGTAAGGAGTTTGGAGTTGAGAACTCCCGAAGGCCTGAAGGTCAGAGTATCTCTTGATTGTTCATTGGTGTGGATGTGTGGATAGTTAATTGAGACCCTTCACAAGTTCACCAATTTGACACTCCGAAGGATTTAAGGTGTTATGTTGTGAAAAGCATCAAAACCCAGAGCACGTAGTAAACAGGGACCGTCGATTTGAGGTAAGTTTCAGTCGTTCCATCTACTAGTTTGGAGTTTGTGCATTCGAAGGGAGTGCAGGTTGGAGAAAGGAAGACTCTCGAAGTCTGGAGTCCTGAAATCCTTGTGAGTCATAGATATCGACATGTATTGAGAGTCGTTGATCTCCACTGTAGTTCGGTTGTTTGCAAATTTGACATTCAGGGAAATTATTGTGGTGTGTAGTTGGAACTCCCGAAGACTGGAGCTCTAAAGTATCGGAGTTCCTGCAGGTTAAAGAGCTTATCCCACGGTTTTGGCCCAAGGTCACATGGAGGAATCCATTGGAGTGTTAAGACCCTTGTAAACTTGATTTTACGCGCGTGGAAAAGGGAAAAGGTTTGTGGAGAAGCATTTCGATGGCTCAGGAGGGCCCGAGAGATAATGCAAATCCTTAGTATAATGATCCTTAGACCAGGAGGTTGCGTGAACCCCTAGGAGTGGTGGGGGTTTGCATCACACATAATCTCAACTATCACTTGCCAAAAGCTATGATTATTCACTCACTCTTAGCTACATGCCACTTTCTATCCCATAACCATTACATATTTATACATTTACATTAGGGCTTATCCCTTTTCAAATGGACCAAAATTCCTAAGAACTTGTAACTAAATTCCTTCTTTCATGTGCATTGATATTGAAAATGCGCTAATTTCATTTCCTTATTCTGTGCATGCTCCTGCATAGTTCCCAAAATTCCTGTCCCAACAGGCCCCCAACACTCACATGTGTCTCGTCTCAAGCCACTTGTTTATTCTACTACTCTCCCTTCAATGTCGGAACGAGCTTCTCAAAGGTCTCCTTTGCAGTTACGATATTATCTTTTACTTGAAATTCTTGCACCACAATATCATCTATCATTTTTGTTGTGATAGTTGTATTCAAATTATGTACACTTTCTTGCATTACTTGTTTTACCATGCCTTGCCCAAATGCAAGTTCTTTTGTCATTCTGAAGACTTCCTCCTTTAGGGGCTCCAGCTTCTGCGCAATATTTTTTTGTTCCTCTCTGATTTGGTTTATCTCTTGGTTCAACTCCATGTTCTCATTAATTTCAATCATTTGCTATGTTTGTTGAAGAGTGTTCATTATATATTTAACCTTATGTGCCTTCTCCTGTGAAGTCTATAACCTTTTTTCCAATGCTTGTAGCTCTATGTTCTCCACAAAATTCGTCCATACTTGTGTTCTTTCTTCATAAATATTCACACATTCTTCATCCAAAATATTTATGCTCTCTACAGTGGTCATTTTTGTCTTCTCCCTCTTCTCTCTTTCTTCTGGTTGAGTGCTTGGTGTTGTGCGCACTTCCAAGTAAACAATCTTCGAATGGAAGCATTGAATAGCTTCACTACTCTTCATCACTTGATCTTCCAATGGAGTATATCCTTCGATTGGTATCTTCAGGAAGTTGTTGTATACTTCTTGCACTACGTTTTTCAACATTCTCGCTCTCCATTCAGCCTCATCCCGCTCTTGCACTAGTTTACTATATTCGACGTGTAGTGCTGCAAAAACTTGTTTTTTTAAAGAAAAAATAAGTCTCCCATATGGAACTTCTTATGTTTAATATGTATCTCATTCCATTCCTTTATTCATTATTTCTAAACTTGATGAAGAAATCCTACGACGAAATGGTCCTCTTCTAATTCCACTAACTCTGATAGTTTTTTCTCTACTGCACCAGAATAAGTGATCTTTGTTAATGCGACAATGCATAGATTTGACACAATGAAATCCATAGGCATGAATGCTTCCCGACCATATACTAATCTGAAAGGTGTATGTCCTATTAAATTCTTATTTGTTGTCTAATATGTCCATAGCACTACAGGAATCCTCAAGTTTGATTCATATCGACTTACATTACATACCTTTGTTAGTGCATGTTCTAATATCTTGTTGAATGCTTCCACTGTTCCATTTTCCTAAGGATGATAAGGTGTTCTCTTCTAATAACAGGGAAATTTATTTCTATTATCCTGTAATTTCCTCCCACAAGAAAGAAACATTCTTAGAGTAGTGTTGATAGACATCCAATTGATTGCATGAATTATAGGACTTTCATCATCAGGTGAAGACCCTTTTCCATTATTCACGAACAAGGCCCACGAGAAAGAGTTAGTGTAAAAAATGAAGGAAAAATATGGTATATTAAGAGGAGTGTGAGGCTTAGAAGTCACAAGGATCAATGATGACACTCTCATATTTGTGACGTAGGTGCTATCCTGTAAGTTACTAAGAAAATGTCACAAAGACCAGGAAGACGAAGACCTAAGAAATTTACAAGTACCAGAAACTGAAGGAGAGCACGCATTAGAGGGTCTAGATATTCAATCTGTCATGTATGAAAAACCGTTGAGAACATGCAAGGTGAATATTGGTACAAAGGAAAAGCTAAAGTTTGCAAACATTGGAGACTACTAGAGTGAAGACACTATTGAGAAGATTGCTAATTTACTGCGCGAATACCAGGACCTATTTCCAACTACATTTTCAGAATCCTATAAGAGACCTAAGAATATTTCTTCCTCATGGGAGGCAATTATAGAATAATAAAAATATTTTGAGAGTTGAAAAAAAGTTATTTGTATGTGTGTGTGTTTTTGTTTTGGGGGGAACAAAGGATGGAGGAACTCGTAGATTTCGCATCTCACACTGTGGACTTTTTTTTTATAATTCACTTTTGTGTATGCATGCATGAGAAATCCTAATCATGTAAAGGTGTAAGGAATTAATTGATATTGTTGTGTTTTAGTAGGGCTCAACAAAAAATAATTTATCTAGCCTCGGGGAATTTAATGTGCATATTTATGAAGATTATGTTCACCTACTTGTTAAATAGAAGTTTTGAAATAAATATATAGGAATATGAGTCATTGTTTCTTGATTGTTTTGCATGCATTGTTTCAATGCATTTCATGGAGTTGAAAGATATCTTTCCTATTTTAAAGACATCTATAGCAGACACCAGGATCATTGGCCAACTTTTTGCTGGTGCATTTTCTAATAATATGTAAATCTGTTTCTAATGACATGTGAATTTCAAATTTTCATATATTTCACACTTTTTACCACATATACAGAATAAAAAAGGTTTTTTTCTACAAAAACCATGGTAAGCCCAAGAGGCAGTAACCCTATCTATTACAAATTTCCAATTGATTTGGGAATGATCTAGTAAAATGCGTATAAGTGGTGGTCCAACTTAGGGGATATAGTTGGCTATGGGATATCTAGGTAGCTTGAATCTAAAATTGGTTTGTCTCATTTTGAATTTCCAAACAATTCAAAACAATATTTCCTTCCAGTTTTAGTTTCCTATTCCACAATTTTAGACTGCAGTTTATCACAAAGTTTGGGTGCAGTTCTAGGCTCCATCTTGGAGAGGGATTTCTT
Source organism: Picea engelmannii (assembly GCA_009831015.1). Classification (NCBI taxonomy): domain Eukaryota; kingdom Viridiplantae; phylum Streptophyta; class Pinopsida; order Pinales; family Pinaceae; genus Picea; species Picea engelmannii. The sequence goes on along the minus strand of ML779438.1, from coordinate 264,017 downwards.
TTGTTATATTTAGAAAGGAGTGATTTTCCAATGTTAGAACAATTTCTAATTTTGGACAAAAACACATGAGCTAGAGGTGTTCAAGTTTTATCTAGGAAGGGAAAATTTTAGGGGCTAAATTTCTCCCATGGGATAATTTTCCATGCTTTTTCCCAAAAAAAGATTCGCCATTCTAAAAATTATTCACCCAAATTCTATAGGAAAAAATTATTTTACCTTAAAAATCACCAAAAATTTATCAAAACTGTATAAAATCCTTAGAAATTTGAATATTTTAACAAAAATATTGCCAAACATTTATAGTTGACATATAAAGGACCAGTAAGATTCATCAAGGATTTAAGATTTCAAAATAAATTTCCATCCTTAAAATTATCCATGTAGCTAGGCCCCGATTTCTAGGCAACCTTGTTTTTATATACATGGGCATATTATATATATGGGAAAACTATTCTAGGTAGTGAGTTGGGTTAGGCTTTGTCACACCATAGAGGCGATACTCATTCTATTTTTATATACCCAAATCTCTCCTACTCTATAAAAGAAGGGTAGGATGAGTGAGTATTCAGTTTTGAGTAGAATTCAGAGTTAGATAGTGAGGTTTTAAGCATATTGGTTTATAGTTTTTTATTACTGAGTTTATATAGATATGGGTAATTGAGAGTTCATATTTGTTCTTTCTATTTGTATTTTTCAATGTGATGTCCTTGTATAATCTACCTTTTTGATTTTGCAGTTTTCATAAGACTTTATTAGCTTTAAGTTTCTTAGTTTTAGGGTTTGAATTTTTGAGTGTAGAATATGCTTACCATACATTGAAAATTTAACAGGAAACACTTATAAATGAAGAAAATTTTGAAGGTCTTGGTGGGAATTTTGATAGGGATAAAACCCTAAAACAATTGGAAGAACACTACTATTGGCCAAGAATGAATAAAGAGGTGGCTAAGTATGTGGACAAGTGTCATTTTTTTCAAGCTGCTAAGGGTAAGCAACAAAATATTAGAAAATACAAGCCCTTGCCAATAACAAACAAACATTGTTAACACATAAATATGGATAATTGGAAATGCACCAATATACCTAGCGGTATAATGAGGGATTTTTTTTGTATTTATTATTTAGTTGCTAAAACTAGTCCATCTACCAACAACCCAGTTTCAAATACTTAAGTTCCAAGTACTAAATTGTCTATTGAACAAATTAACCCTCAATATTTGTAAAAACATGAACAAGATATTGATATTGCAATACCTTAGACATAGATTCAATTTAGTTCTTCCCATAATATTCAAATCGATGAAGTGATTGAAGTGGTTAACTAGAATTTTGGGAATTTATGTCAGTGTCTAGTGTATCAACCAAGGCACCATGGAACCAAAATTTTGGAATTTATTTTAGTGTCTAGTATATGAACCAAGGCACCAATATGGAACCATGAAACATAAGGCACCATGGAACTAAGAAATTCAAAACCATGGAATCTAGCAATTCTAGATTTGTAGTTTTAAAGGATTTGAGACAATTACCAATTTTGGCGGCATCGCTGGTCTAGGTGGGGTCTCTTGTGACACTGGATCTAGGGCCTCCTTTGTTTCTCCTATGTCTCACTATCACTCCTCTATCTAAGGGATACTCTCTCACTCTCTTTTGATCTAAGACCTCCTTTGTCGCTCTTTGTCACTATTGATCCTCTTTTGTATCTTGTAGTTGGGGTCGGGTCAGTCATAAATCATTGTCGGGGTCTTATGTCAATAGTTTCAAGGGTTTTGTTTGGCTTGGATAACAATTAGGGTAGGTCCAGTCACTCTCTATCACTATCGCTCCTCTTTTGTCTTTTGAAGTCGGGGTCAGGACGGTCATAAATCCTTGTCATGGTTTTTTTGTTGGGAGTTCCTATTGATATTATGGTAGTTGCGGGAAGTATTAACCTCCACTTGTTACCTTTGATCATATTAGAATATTACAGGAAGCAAGAAGAACCCTAAAATAAGAACCCTAGAATATTTTATATTGAGTCTGTATCCTTCAGAAAGAGAAGTCGGCCCAAACAACCTAGAAAGAGCAGTATAAATATAAGGTGCCATAGCTCATTTGATACACACAAGTTACAACTGCTGAAATTCAGTAGTGTGCAAGTCTGGGGAGCATCTGCAGCTGTAGTTACTACAACCTTTAATTTTGGTCTTTTTGGGTTAGAATTTCTGATTAGTCTTGGTTATCTTTGCTTGGTGCATTAGCCTTGGTTGGCTATTGAATTGCTACCATAATTATTCTCTCTATCAAGGTTAAGGTGATCGGGAGTGGCATTCGTGCCTATGGTTGGGTGAAAATATTGCTATATTGTCTATGGTTAAATGAGCACACCTACTTTTCTAACAGGTTATGGGCCCACACCTCCTTCATTCAGTCTAGCCAATGGAAGGAATCTAATCCATAATTTTATCAAGCTCATTGAAGAACTTCCGCTAGGGTTTCTAGCAGGTCCAATTACTGAAGCACTGTCGCTAGGGTTTCTAGCAGGTGCAGTTGCAAAAACCCTAAAAATCTTGCCCAACACCTTATGATGGAACACCTTGCTCAAGGAGAATACATTCCAATGCACCTTAGTCTATCACACCTCTTAAAACTCTCGTAAGGAAAAAATGTCAAGGTTGATCTTTTGGTTCAAATTCAAAGTTTGACTAGTTATCAGTCAACAGAAATCATGAATAATAAGACATATCATCTACACTATTCATATCTCACAGGAACTCTTGAATATGACACATGGATAATTGATAGTGGAGCTTCTAGGAATGTGACAGGAGACTAATTCAAACTCTCTAATATGAATGAAAAGAGAACATCCTACAAGGTAGAACTTGGAGATAAGAACACCTATCTAGTTAAAGGAATTGGTCAAGCCTCCATCAAATTGAAAACGGGTAACAATGTTCATTTGAGAAATGTCTTATATGTACCTGTATTAAAAAAGAATATTGTATCCATATCTTGCCTAGAAGACAAAGGAAACAAAATATCCTTTGTAAATGGAAAAGTATTATCTTGCTCTAGAGACTCCAGCATAGAGACCGCTAGAGTTATTGGAACCCATGAAGGAAGACTATACAGACTACCAGAACAAAATAATTAATCTCTTGTACATGATGAACTCAATGCCAATGAACTTTGGCATAGAAGGTATGCTCATATCAACTATCAAGCATTACCTTTCCTATAAATTATGGTTGAAGGAATACCAGAACTACAATCTACACATGAAGGAATTTTCAAAGGATGTGCTCTTGGTAAGAATGTTAAGAAACCATTCTCAAACAACAATAATAGATCTAAGAAAATCCTAGATCTAATACATTCAGATCTTTGTGGTTTGATGTCAATCAAATCTCTAGGAGGTTCTCTTTACTGTGTAATATTCATAGATAATTACTCAAGAAAGACTTGGTTATATCTCTTGAAGAAAAAGGCTGAATTTTTCAGCAAGTTTCAAGAATTCAAAGCAGAGATAGAGAACCTCACAAACAAGAAAATCAAGACCTTGAGAACCGATAATGGATTAGAATACACATCCAAGGAATTGTTTTCCTTTTTCAAATCAACATGGGTTAGGAGGGAGATAAATATTTCTCATAATCCTCAACAAAATGGTGTAGCATAAAGGAAGAAAAACTCTATTGAAGAAACTGTGAAGGCATTAATGAACGATCAAGGTTTATCTATGTATTTTTGGGGAGAAGCAACCATGGCAATAATATATGTTTAGAATAGAAGTCCCCACTGCATATTGAAGGACATGACTCTAGAAAAATCCTTCTTAGGAATGTGATCCAGGGGATCAAATTTTGCTCAAAAATTCAAAGTGCTCGGAATCGCTTCAAATCAAACAAGATCATAGACCTCGTCATAACTAACCCAACACAACTTGTTTGGGTTCAAATGGATGTCAGGAGCAAGAGATATCACATTCTGTTCAAAATGAAAAATAGGCAAAAAAAGGGATGCTGACTGTACAGTCCCTACAGTCTGTATGAACGCTGACATGGCAAGACGTAAGACACATGGCAGGTCGTATGACACATGGAAGACAATTGTGTGGAAAATTGGCATGTGACGTGGCATGTTTGCAGTGAACGGGATGGCGAAACGTGGCCCAATCAATGGCCGCCACGTGTTATATATACATTGGTTTAAAATTATGTTGTTGGCTGGAGTCGACCCCATGATCTCCGGGCGAGGGGGAGAGACTTGGGAAGAGCCGCCAACCGACATGCCACTGGTTAATCCTTGTTATATATATGGCAATATATTTATATATGTTTGCATATGTGGATAGTTGGGGCACGACCGGGCTGGGGCTTAGCCCCAGCCCTTGGTTGCACATTGCATTAACATATGACCCATTGCTATACCATTTGGCGCACATGCGCGGTTGTGTCTTGATTTGGTTCCAACGGTTATACAAATGACCCGCCACTTGTCCTTTGACCATTGGCTTGTGGAACGAGGCCTATGTTTGCACTTGTGCACGGTCATATGGGTCATACGACGTTGCCCTTGACGGTTAGGGGCTAGGTGCACCCGTAACTATCCAACAGTTTGCATGGTTTGCATGGTTGCGTTCGGTGCTAAGTTTTTACGCTTAAATATGCATGTGGGCTAGGTTGAGCCAATAAAGGGTGCGTTTTGTAGATGCAGAGACAACAAGTTTGAAGGGGGACTTCCAGGAAGCCTATCTTCTTCAATTTTTGGCCAAACAAGGTGCCGAAAAAGCCCAGCTAGGGGTTTTTGGACGTTCTGAAGCCATTGGACCAGTCTATTTGGAATTTTGAGCATTGTAAAGAACATTTTTGAGCATTTTAAAGCACATTTTTGAACACTTTGAGCAAATAATACAAATGATCCATTAGAAGCTGGACCAGGAGATGTAGCCCAAGAGAGGGGTGAACTTCTTTATCATTTGTTGTGTTATGTTTTTTCTGTTCACTGTTTTTGCTGCTATTTATATGCATATTGAATGAGTAAATCCTATTTAAGTTGTGTTGCAAAGTTGTTCCATTTGCATTTTAACGCATAAAATTTAACTTGCAAATATTTTCAAGAATACAAGTCTTCTTCATTTTTAGATCAAGTTGGTATCAGAGCATAGGTTTTTGAAGAATTGATTATTTGCAAGTGTTTTTTTTTTCTGATGCTAACAAGGTTTAAAATCACAAGAGGAGAAGGTCAACTTGTAGAGCCAAGTTCTCATCCTTCAAGGAGGAAGCTTATATCATCACCGCAAGTTTCAAGGAGGCATTCACCAAGTATGGCTCATGAAGAGAGTCATGAACATGTTCCTGCAGAAGATGAAGATCTCAGAAAGGCTATCATGGAAATGAGAGAGATGATGAAAATCTTGATGGAAAGGAATACAAGGTCGCAAGGTGAAGGCTCCAACCCTTCAAAGTGCAAGGGAATCAGTGGTGATAAAACTCCAAATGGAAATGGAGGGAATGGTGCTTCTCCACCACCCTCACCTCCATCTTCTTCTTCTTCTTCTTCTACCAATTCAATACCTCTTTTGAATTCTCTAAAGGGACATGGTAAAACTCCTTCACAAATTCCTTTGTTAAAGCTTGATATTAAATTCGAATTGCCAATGTACAATGGAGAAGTAAATGATGAGAAATTAGATAATTGGATTCATCAGATTGAGGTGTATTGTAGGATACAAAAAATTCAAGATGATGAAACTAAGATTCAGCTTGCTTCTTTAAGA
>ML779438.1:229746-255403 GCA_009831015.1 Picea engelmannii | reverse complement strand
GGCAAGCTATGTATTCCACAGGGGGAAAGAATCAACATTATAAGAGAAGCCCATTCTTCTCTTATTGCTGGTCATTTTGGTGTAGGCAAGACAATGGCTAATTTGCAAAGATACTGCTACTGGCCTAAAATGAATGAAAGTGTCTCAAGATATGTTCGAGGATGTTTGTTATGTGCCACAAGTAAACCTAGCAATTGAAAGTTGGGTTTGTATACTCCACTTCCAGTTCCTTCTCATCCTTGGGAAAGTATTTCCATGGACTTTGTAGGAGGTCTACCTATGTCTAGATGAAATCATGATTATCTTTATGTTGTGGTTGATCGATTTAGAAAAATGTGTATTTTGATGCCTTGTATGAAGTAGGTTACAGCTGAGAAAATGGGACAAATGTTCTTTCAAAATGTTTGGCTGCATTTTGGATTGCCTAAATCCATTATTTCTGATCGGGATTCTTGATTTGTTGGAAGTTTTTGGTCGAGTTTATGGGCACTCATGGACACCAAACTGAAAAAGAGCACAAATTTTCATCCGCAAACAGATGGTCAGATAGAAGTGGTAAATCAAACAGTGGTGCATCTTATTCATGCTTATTGCAACAAGCATCCTAAACTTTGGGATGAGCATTTACACTACATTCAACATGCTTACAATCGAGCTAAGCACTCTTCAACTCAAACGTCACTGTTTGAAGCATGTTTTGGCTATTTGCTCAAATCTCCTTTAGATTTTATATTTGGGAAGGATATTTCTATTGAAGGTCAATATGACATTGATAGGGCAGAAAATTTCATTGAACAAATTCAGTCGATACATCAAATAGTGCAAGAGCAGTTGGAAAGGAGTCAAGCCAAGTACAAGATGAGACATGATAAGCATCGTGTTGATCACAGTTTCAAAGTTGGAGATGAAGTTTGGCTTTACATCAGTAAGGATAGGCTTAAAGGAGAAGGTAAAAAATTGAAACCAATTCGATATGGTACTTTCAAGATTATCGACAAGATTGGTAACAATGCCTTTCGTTTAGATTTGCCTCCTTATATGCAAATGTATGCAGTTGTTAATGTTGAGAATTTGAAATTGTATGAGCCTCCTTTGATTGATGATCAAGGAGAGCATGTTTATATTCCTTCTATAGATGATTTTTCCCTAGAATATCTTACAGAACTGCATGAAGACACCATCCTTGACAGGAGAATGCGAACATCAAAATGAGGAAATGTGGAGTATCTTCGAGTTGGTCTTAAACGTACAAATCCAAGCAAATCCAAGTGGATTGAGGTTGGAAAGGTGAGGGAGCTATACCCTCATATTCAGATAGACTGAAAATAGTCTTTTGGAGGTCCAAAATCTTTCCAATGGGGAGGTGTGATCCAGGGGATCAAATTTTGCTCAAAAATTCAAAGTGCTTGGAATTGCTTCAAATCGAACAAGAGCGTAGGTCTCGTCATAATGAACCCAACGCAACTCCTTTGGGTTCAAATAGACGTCGGGAGTGAGAGATATCACGTTCTGTTCAAAATGACAAACAGGTAAAAAAAGGGATGCTGACAGTACAGTTTGTACAGTTCGTACGGATGCTGACATGGCAGGCCGTACAACATGTGGCAGGCCGTACAAAACGTGGTAGAGAGTTGTGTGGACAGTTGGCATGTGACATGGCATGTTTGCAGCGAACGGGATGGTGACACATGGCCGAGTCAATGGCCACCACATGTCATATATACATTGGTTTAAAATTATGTTGCAGGTCGGAGTCGACCCCACGACCTCCGAGAAGGGAGGAGAGACTTGGGAAGAGCCTCCAACCGGCATGCCACTGGTTGATCCTTGTTATATATATGGCAATATATTTATATATGTTTGCATATGTGGATAGTTTGGGCGCGACCGGGCTGGGGCTTAGCCCCAGCCCTTGGTCGCACATTGCGTTAACATATGACCCATTGCTATACCATTTGGCGTGTGTGCGTGGTTGTGTTTTGATTTGCTTCCAATGGTTATATAAACGACCTGACACTTGTCCTTTGACCATTGGCTTGTGGAACGAGGCCTATGTTTGCACTTACGCACGGTCATATGGGTCATACGACCTTGCCCTTGATGGTTAGGGGCTAGGTGCGCTTGTAACTATCCTACAGTTTGCACAGTTCACGCGGTTGTGTCCGGTGCTAAGTTTTTATGCTTAAATATGCGTGTGGGCTAGGTTGAGCCAACAAAGGGTGTATTTTGTAGATGTAGAGGCAACAATTTTGAAGGGGGACTTCCAGGAAGCCTATCTTCTTCAATTTTTGGCCAAACGAGGTGCTGAAAAAGCCTAGCTAGGGGTTTTTGGACATTCTGAAGCCATTGGAGCAGTCTATTTGTTACTTTGAGCATTGTAAAGCACATTTTTGAGAACTTTGAGCAAATAATACAAATGATCCATTGGAAGTTGGACCAGGAGATGTAGCCCAAGAGAGGGGTGAACTCCTTTATCATTTGTTGTGTTATGTGTTTTTTGTTCACTGTTTTTGCTGCTATTTATATGCATCTTGAATGAGTAAATCCTATTAATGTTGTGTTGCAAAGTTGATCAATTTTCATTTTAACACATAAAATTTAACTAGCAAATATTTTCAAGAATACAAGTCTTCTTCATATTTAGATCAGAAAGAAACCTAATGTGGAACACTTAATAATATTTGGATGCCCTGTTTACATTCACATCCCCAAGGATAAAAGGAAGAAATTAGAACCCTTGATAAAGAAGGGCATATTTGTGGGATACAATGAATCATCCAAAGCCTATAGAATATATATCCCAGAGCAACATAAGGTTGAAGTTAGCAGAGACGTAACCTGCAATGAAAATATGTCTTTCAATAAATCCATAGAAGAAACTATAGAAGAAGAAGAGTATGAAGAGCCTAAAGAAAAAATCACATGTCTTCCAGAAATTGAGAATGAAGAAAAATAACAACTTGATCATCTGATGCAACCATGTGAACCTATTGAATCAATCATTGTACCCAAAACCAAGAAACGTCTAGGTTGGCTTGAAGATACTCTACAAGAAGAAGAAAGACTCAAAGCCCCAAGTGGCACCTTCAGAAAAAGAAAAAATCCAAAAAGATTCTCCAGCTATGCAGCATGTATGAAAAATATTATAAATGAATAACCCACCACATTTGAAGATGAATCTCAGAAGAAACAATGGAAATAAGCCATGATAGAGGAACATTGGTCCATCATGAAAAAATAATGTATGGGAAATTGTGCCTAGACCCAAAGAAAACTCAGTAGTAACTTCAAAATGGGTCTATAAGATCAAACATGTAACAGAGGAATGCATGGACAAATACAAAGCAAGTTTCATAGCTAGAGGGTTCTCTCAAAAGGAGGGAGAAGCCTATGATGAGACATTTTCTCTTGTTGCAAGATATACTTCTATTAGAGCCATTATGTCTCTTGCTACTTCCATGGGATGGAGTTTACATCAGATGGATGTAAAGAAGACAACTTTTCTCATTGGAGAAATCAAAGAAGAAATATACATTGAACAACCTCAAGGATTTGAAGTACACTCCAAATACACTCATGTTTGAAGATTAAAGAAATCCCTACATGGAATCAAGCAAGCTCCAAGAGCTTGGTATGCCATAATAGAAAACTACTTAATAAGACTTGGTTTCTCCAAGAGTCGTGCAGATCCAAATCTCTACTACAATGTCATGAACAATACACCTATGATTCTACTGCTATATGTCGAATATTTATTCTTGATAGGTGAAGAGTCTCTCATAACCTAGTGTAAGAAGGAACTAGATTCTGAGTTCGATATGAAATATCTTCATCTCATGCATTATTACTTGGGACTAGAAATATGGAAGAAGTGTGGTGAAGTATTCCTTGGACAAGGAAAGTATGCAGTGAAGATTTTTCAGAATTTTGAAATGATGGATTGCAAATCCATGGACACTCCTATGACCACAGATATAAGAAAAGTAAGTGACTCTGATTCTAATCCAATATACCCATCCCTATATCGAAAATTTATTGGTTCATTGATGAATTTAGTGAATAATCGACCAGATATTTTCTTTGTTGTAAACACCCTAATACAGTTCCAGATGGAACCCAGACATGAGCATTGGATAGCTACAAATCATGTTATAAGATATATTTGTGGGATGCTAAACTATGGTTTAAGATATACCTCATCTAGTGATATAGAGCTTCATGGATTCACGGATTCAGATTGGGCAAGGAGTGCAGAAGACAAAATGAGTACTTCAGGGATGTGTTTCAGCTTGGGCTCCACTATGATATCTTGGGGTAGTAGGAAAAAGAAGTTTGTCGCACTCAAAACAACAGAAGTTGAATATATCACAACATGTGAGGCATGTATAGAAGTAGTATGGCTGAGAAATCTTTTTTCTAGATTATTTGATCAGGTTCCAGATTCGACCATAATATACTGTGACAATCAGAGTTGTATAAGCCTATCCAAACACCCAGTGTTTCATGAACGGTCAAAACACATTGAGATCAAATACTACTTTATTCGAGATAAAGTCCAAGAAGGAGAAGCGAAGATCCAATATATCTCTATAGATGAGGAGACAACATATATTTTGACAAAGCCTTTGTCCAGGATAAAGTTTACATACTTACGAGATAAGTTGGGGATCGTGGAGATAACTCCCTTAGCTGGAAGTGAAGAGATGGATCTATAGGTTGGGAGGGAGCATTGATATATCATTGATTTATGGACAGTCATTTTCCAGTTTGGAAAATGGTCTAGGATGGGTAGTTCGTTTCCAGTTCGGAAAGTGGTTTGATATTTTCTGACAGATAGGCATTTTCTAGTTCGAAAAATGGAGCAGATAGAACAATCATTTTCGTAATGAAAATGGTTCAATAGATTGTTGATGTACCATAGACAACTATTCCCCTTATGGATAGTGTGGGGGAATGGTATAGGGAAATCATTCTTCTTGGAAGTCACTTTCAATAGTGGTCAAGTAGAATGGTCTTTCTCGTCAGGAAGTCATTCTTTCAAAGTTCATAGTTGTGAGCAGTTTCAAAGAATGGTCCCTTTTTGAGATTGGTACAGGACAGTCATTTCCTTAGGAAATGGTCCAGAAATTTATTCCCTAGGGAAAACTCATTCTCTCCAGGTTGCACTATGCTTAGTGCCGAAGGAATGGCCCAGTTAGGTGAATGGTCTAGGTTGAACAATCACGGACATGCATTCCCTAGGGCAGACTAATTATATCTAGGTTACACTATGATTAGTGTCATATGAATGGCCTAGTTAGGTGAATGGTCCAGGTTCAGAAATCAGGGATAGTTATTCTTCCATGCTTGGGAAGAATAGTTCAGATAGCCCAAGGTTGATGATTTTACTATATGAGGGCAGATGTTGTTCCAGATCTCACAAACATGAGTGGAAGAATGGCCCAGGTGACTCAAATTGTATCATGATATTGTTTATGCAGGTCGATATCAGATGATATGACTATTGTAGAGATTGTATGTCTCTGGACAGTAGTTGTAAACTATTGTGGTGGATGTGTTCCATTGATTGTTATTATGTGTCACTGGTTAGTAGTCGTGTGCTACTTGGTATGGCTTTGTACCACTGGATAGTAGTTATGTACTACTATGGATAGACATAGTTGTGTTCTATCAGATGACATTGTACTGATTGTCATGGAGATTATCCAGTTGGATAATGTTGATAGTTCCCGTGATTTGATCATGAGATAGCCTGTGTGGCTATGATGATGCTACCAGTTCAATGGTTTGTTTGTGCTCAATACCACTACCTTTTATACCTCCCTATATAGGATGGAGTTTTGATATTATGTTAGCTACGGGAGGTATTAACCTCGAATTGTGACCTTTTATGAGATTAGAATATTCCAGGAAGAAAGAAGAACCCTAAAAGACTTGGACATAACCCTATAAGTAAAGTTGGCTAAAGAGAATATTTTATATTGATTCTTTAGCCTCCAGAAAGAGAAGTTGTCCTAGATAACATGGAAAGAGAAATATAAATATAAGGTGCCAGAGCTCATTTGATACACACAAGTCGCAACTGTAGAAATCCAGTAGTGCAGTTATTGGAATCTACAATTTCGTTCTTTCTTATTAGTCTTGGTTATCTTTGCTTGGTGAAATAATCTTGGTTGGATATTGAATTGATACTGGAATTCTTCTCTCTATCAAGGTCAAGGTTCTCGGGGGTCGAATTCATGCCTATGGTTGGGTGACAATATTTCTATATTGTTTATGGTTAAATGAGCACACCCACCTTTATAATAGTTCTGAGGTTTTGTTTTGTATTGGATAGTAGTCAAGGTAGGGTTGGTCACTCTCTATCACTATCTCTCTTCTTTTTTCTCATGCAGTCAGGGTCAATATGGTAAAAAATCGTTGTCGGGGTCTTGCTGTTACGAGCTTAGAGGGTTTTGTTTGGCTTGGATAACAGTCGAGGTAAGTCCAGTCAGAAATTCATGTGGTTGTCTTGATCTCAAGAGGTCAAAGGGGTTTGTTTGGATTTTCTAGCAGTCGAGGTCTGGGTTGGGTTGATCAGAAATCCCTGTGGGGATATTTCTATTGGGAGCTCGAGGGTTTTGTTTGTCTTGGTAACATGTTTATGCATTTGGTTAATTATAAAATATATATAATAAATAATACAAATTATATAACACATATATATTAAACTATTATATATTATATAATTAATATATATAATAAGAATAATAATATATTTAATATATCATATGGGTCATAGGTTCAAACCCTAGAGGGGGTAGGGTATATATATAACCACTAACTCACATGTCTCTTAAATTGTATAACGATGATGACTTTGATGGATATGATAATATATATGGAGATGATGATCATGACGATGACAATATTGATGATGATGACAATGACAATATTGATTATGATGAATATCATGATGATGATGACGATCATGACAATGATGATCATGAATATTGATGATGATGATTATGATGATGATGATGATGATGATGAAGACGATGATGATGAAGATGATGATGATGATAATGATGATGATTATGATGATGATGACAATGATGACCAAGATTAGCACATTTCAATGATGCAATAGGAGTAATATACTACTACTAATAAATTGATAAGGAAGACACACATTTTAGGGTATTATATGGAAATAAATGTTGGTCCCTATTGAATTTATAGGTTTGAATTAACCCATTTCCTAATCCACTCACATGTAAAAAGAAGCATCAATTTAGGGTCACTTGAAAAAACTAAAACGACATTGTCAAAAGACAAGTCCCTAGAAAAATTACATCATAATGTGGAAGATGTAAGATAGAAGGATTGACATGGATGTCAATATATATCAAGAACAATAATTTGAATAAATGTAATATATTACTATTGTATGATAGTGAATACTGGAAGCATCATCGTGAGTTCTATATTCACTAGTTGGCCCCACTTCTCATAGTTAAAATCAAATATTTTGGTTTCATCACTATTTGGATTAGTTGGATGGCACAATTTAGTAGGGGTGTGAGAATGGTTATGTCTTATAAAATCCCTTTTCTCATTCCTATCAATAAATAAAGTTTATCCAGTCCTTTTTAAAAAATGATTTTAGGTTAGGATGAGACAATCAATACCTTTCCTTTCTTAGGTGGAGTACTCTAAATCCAATCTTAAATGTTTTGTTTCTTTTATTTTTATTTAAGTCTTGACATTCTGTTACTTTGTAGTTATGGGTTGCATCATTTTATTTTATTTTTATTTATCATGTGCCACACATTTCCAATCCATTCATTGGTCCACACACATTAGAGATAACAAGGTCAAGAAGATTCTAACAAGTTTTTCATCATTTGAGAAGAAATGACATTTGTGATGCTTTCCCATAGCGCATGAATTGCATACACCTCCTTTTATCACATTAAACTATGGAATAAATACCTCTTACACATTTTTTGAACTCTCCTTAGGCTGTCAATATTTAGATGACCAAATCTTCTTATATGCCACAACTCCATGAGTTTTCTATCATCATGCCCCAACTCCATCATGTGTGTTCCATCATCGTGATGACAATGACAATGATGATGAAAATGATATTTATGATGATGAAAATGATGATGAAAATGATGACGATGACGATGATGATGATAATTCTTAATATAGTAGTATGATGTAAAGTGGTTATTGGGATTATGGATTTCATCATCGACAATGATGATGACAATGATGACTACGAAGATGATGATGATGATGACAATGATGACTACGAAGATGATGATGATGATGATGACAATGATGATTACGAAGATGATGATGATGATGATGATGATGATAATGATGATGATGATGATGATGATGATGATGATGACAATTATGAAAATGACAATAATGACAATGCCGATGATGACAATGAGAAATATGATTATTATCCCAATGATGATGACAATGAAAATGACGTTGATGATGACAACAATGACGATGAAAATGATGACAATGATGATGAAAATTATGATGGTGACAATGATGATGACAATGTCACATCAAATATAATTCAATAATATCTAAAACAAATATCATTAAATGAATAATAGGAATACTTTAATGATCTCCTCTTGGTTTCGATAATAATTTAATCTCTACTAAATAGGGCCAACCACGTGAAGGTGGAAAATCATTTGTCCCATCCCCCCCCTCCTATCACTCTCAATTACCCATACCCAATGATGATGATGATGATGATGATGATTATGCTGACAATGAGGATGGAAATTATGCAAATGACGATGATGGGGATATTGGAAATGATGATGATCATGTTGACAATGATGATGATGACGATGAAGATGATGGAGTTGATAACGATAATGAAAATGGTGATGACAATGAAAATGATGATGATGATGATGATGGAAATGATGATGACGATGAAAATGATGACAATGATATCATTGATATTCTTCTTCATCCAACTCTACATCTGTATCATCTAGTTCATAATCGATGTTGAAAGGATTCGCCATATCAACATTGTCATCAATGTCATTTTTTTATCATAATATCATTGTCAATATCATTGTTGAGAACATAATTATCATGTACACATGGATGAACCTATTCAACTTCTTCTTCTGAAATTATAACATCTACCGCATGCTTCTCTCCATATTATTCTTTTTCAATATCATCTTCTTTTGGTACATTATACTTTATAGACCTTCCTCTTCGATCATATCTAACAGTGTACACCAACTTTCTTTAACTGGAACCTTTGAATAAAATACCTACTCACATTGTATTGGAATAACATAATTTTATGTACCTGGATCAAATGTCCTTGTATCGACCATGGTAAACCCATTGGAATGCTTGGTAATAGTTCTTTCAGGATCATGTTCATTCATCCATAACCTGTACCATTTGACCTTGAACAGAACTATCTTGATGGAATTAAAGTCACACTCAATTATATCATTCAAATACCCATAGTATCTATTTTTAGATATTGTTGGATGTTTTTCACTTCTAGAGGAAACATTAGTGACCTGAAAAAATGCAGTTATCCCAGAATAAGAGGTTTTATTATTGTCATCCAACTTTTTAATGCAAAATTTACGACCATTGCATAACATAGCCTTGTGGTATTTCAATTGTAATATAGTGCCTTATATGTAAAAAATGCATATTTGTCAATGAATAAACATATTTAGACTTAGTAAAAAATTATAAAATAAATAGGTGACCATGACCTAGATTAAATATATAACGGAAAATAATTGAAACATGATGAGGGTGAATTATATTTTTTCATATTTATCTTTTAAACCATGATATGCTAAATCAATTTTCATTTGAGTAAGATTAGTACCTTGATTATGATGAGCTTCTCTAACCAATATAGCCACCTCTTCCCATGATAACCTACCATTACATTGTATACAATGATCTATCTATACCTTCATCCAATAAAGATTGTTTGCGATGAATAAATGTAGTGCATCCCACTCACGACCAGTTGTATGAAAAAAGAATAAAAATGACTAAAAATAAAGATAATTAATAATTGATGGAAGAATAAAATTTAAATAAGTACGATAAACTATGTAAAAATTAATAATGCAAAGTATTATATATCTCATCTACCATCTAATTATCTTTCACTTTCATCATTCTACCTTTCTCAACTAGGACTTCCCCTTCAAATCTGTTGATGGAGTTGACATCCCAAATGCAAGGCACCTTCATTCCTGTTACTAATTTAGGAAGATAATGACTAATATACACCAAGGATTGATATACCATATATCCCTCCACCATAGAACCTTCAGGATGTGCTCTTTGTCTAATGAAATCCTTCAATGAATTCAAGTTCCTCTCCACTATCTGCATTGACCTTGTGTGTACAGGTCCACACATTTCAATCTCCTCAACTTGGTGTATGAGGTATTGTTCTTGAGCATTGAAACATGTTGGAGGTAGATACATATGCATTTCACAAATTAGCCGAGGAATTTCTCTACTCCAATATTTTATATATTCTTTATGGATTTATTTATATGAAAACCACCTACACGTGATCATACAAGCCAATTACCATAGGTTTCAACAAAAAAGTATATAAATTTCAATTAAAAAACATAATGACAAGTTCCACAATAAACATTTTTCTTACCTAATGTATTTTCCAAAATCATATATAACTTGTTTTACATTGTTTTGAAAGATTTCAGGGACAGATAGAGGTAGAACATATTGTAATTACAAAAAAGGAATCATTATTTTTTTGAATAAAAAACAAAATTAAAATACTAAAAAGAAGTATTTTTATACGAATATAGAAATCTACCAAAATAATTACCTTAATGAAGGTATGCCAGTCATGAGTTTTTACCCCACCAAATTCATCTTTCTTCGTTAATATAGTCTTTATGTTTGAAGAAAATCTCATGGGAAATTTAATTTTCCGAATCACCTCTTTTATAACATTGTTTTCCTTCCCTGTAAATAACCATGAAAGACTATTTCGGTCTCTACCATTGCTATTTGAATCAATCAAATTGTGCATTGCATGATTAGCTTCCTAAATTTCACTACATATTTTGACAATTTTTTCTTTGTCATGCCTTCCATCTAAGATTCTCCACAACATTTATGTTACATTCTTTCCGATATGCATTGTATCATAGTAGGGAAACTGACTAAATTGTATGGGGTAATTTTTCATTCCTCGTTGAATCCCATCAATGCCTTGTCGACCTTTATGAAACATAAATTAATTAATTATACAACAATAATTGTTATATACGGTAAAAAAAATTCAATACAAGTAAAAAAAAATAAAAAAATTTGTGATGTACTCATGATACATAGTCGAATTACTTACCTTGATGATTTCTATTATATTCCAACTTCTATAGGTGAGGTGTCATTCTTCATGGTTTTATTGCAGCCTCTTCTTTCCCATTGAAAATATATTTTTCGATAGTTTGATACCTATGCTTATTACGGAGGAAGTTTCTATACACATCAAAAACCTCCTTTCCTAAACTTATTGAATGGTAATATTTCATCCTATGAACACAAATTGGACATGCAAATTTACCCTTTATTTGAAGACCTGCAAGATATGGATTAATGCATGACTATTAGTTATATAACAAGGAATTAATATTTAAGAAACATGCATAATATTTTAATAAAATTATAAACTATTAAAGTGCAACAATGTGTTACATACCACAAAAATGTGTTATCCCCAGGGCATCATGAATTGTCCATGTAAGTATTCCATGAAATTGAATTTGTTTTTCTCTGTTAGCATAGAGATGTCATACATAGTGATTCCATCCCATAACTTTTGTAGATCGTCAATAAGAGGCTCAATATATGCATTCATATATTTAATTTGTTACTTACCTAATTGGTTGAAAGTACATGTAATTACTACCTTGTATTTGAATAAGAAATAATGCAGTGAATAAGAAAAATGAAATGGCATAGTTACGTTCAAAAAAATATTGTAAAGAAATACTCAGGACAATCGTTGCCAACATTGTGTGATCCCTCTTTATTGACATCCAAGGAGGAAGGTTATTGTTTATAAAAAAAATAGGCCACACAAAGTAAATATACCTGAGCTCACCAAATGGATTAACACCATCAACTTCCAATGAAAGACTAACATTATGAGGTTCTTCTTTAAAAATAGGCCATATTTTTATTCAATGTTCCTAAATGCATAAGCATCTGGAGGAATTTGAAGAACACCATCTTCACTTCTTTTCCATGCATGGTAATCCATAAATTGTGCTATGATTTGACACCTGAACAGTCGCTGCAAACATGGAATTATAGGACTATGAAAACGGACCTTGTGAGGCACCTTTTTTATTACTTGACTGGTTCGATATCTATTGATTTAACATTGTGGGAATTTCATTTCTGATGCATATGGTCCATAACATATATTATGATCATTAGGACATGCATCAATAGCCTGATACTCCATTATGATATCTTTCATAATGAGAGATGACTCTCGGTATGTGCGAGGTAGATTATTTGATAATGGTAAGAAAAATTTACCTAACAATCTACAATATGATAACAAATAACTAGTTAATGTAAATAATAGTAATAAAAAATATCACATCCTTAATATATTACACATTAATTGACAAAAAAGAGAAGAATAATTTTGAACTTTACGTATAATATGTGACAATTAATTTTATTGTTACGTACCTTAGGATCTGTGTGAGACAAGTGTTTGACAAACCATTCAGTACCTTCAAGTTCACCAACAACATTACAGATGAGAGAAAATTGTTCTTGAGCCTTCATAAAGGGGTTGTTGTTCCTTATCAAGAAAAGGTATATCATGAATATCATCAAAGTTGTCATCCTTATCGATGGGAGAAAACATGTCCTAGATCAATATGTTTGTCCCATCATCTGGATAAACAGTATTATTCGTCTCATCTTCTTCCGTAGAATTAAATTGATCATGACGATCTTCAATATTCATACAACCATATTCCTCAACTTGTACAATAATATTTCTACTACTACTAGGCACATTCTTCGACACTGCACAGCTAGGTGGATTTTCCTTTATAATTACAAACAATCAATAAAATTAGTGTATATAAAAAATATTAAAACGAAAGAAAATTTCATAAATGCACGCAATGCAAAGAAAATATATAATAATGAATAACTTACAATAGGATGATATGTGAACCCCCCTTCAACATGCCCATTTATCCAACAATTTCTCTCAATTGTTTTTCTTACAAGTCTTCTTATGCTAAAGCCCCTGCATTTATTGCAAGGGTATTCAAGTTTCACATTACCCTTTTCCTCCAATGTCTCCTTTAACCTACCAATATTCCTTACATTTTCTTCATCTGTAATTTTGTTATTATTATTTGGCATTGGGATTTCCTATTACAACAAAAACCACTAAAGATGCATTAATATAAGTACAATATATGAATATTTTCTTATAGTACAAATCTTTCAAATATTGACCGGCCCATTTTTACATCTAGATTTAATTAAGCCATTGTTGTCATTGATTTGATAATTTTTCATAAGAGTACTATTTAAAAATTACTCAAGAGATCAAAATTAACCATATAAATATATACACTTTTACCACATAAGATTCAAAACATCATTATAAGAAAGTAAGAAAATCATTAAAAAATTATAATAGAGAACTGGGCCAATAGAAAATGAGTAGACATGTTCATACCTATTTCCTAGAAAAATTAAACATGTGTCCCCACAAAAAACAAGGCCTAAGTTGGAGTTAATTAGCTAGGATCCAACGTCATGAGTATTTAAAATGAGACAAAGAAATATTCAAAATTTCTAACCTTCAGAGTATGTACAAAATCAAATCTATATAGATCAAGAATTCGATGTGAAACAAGGCGCAGGTCATAGAAAAGAGACTATTACATGCATTGAACAATGACCACATAATTAATATTTTACAGAGGTCGCACCTACAATAAAATTGTTGAAATCCATCATGTCCATCAAAATTCTGATGATGTTTGACCACGCCAAAGTTGAATAAGTCAATGACCATTAAGCACTTTCAAATGACTATATGGTTTTTTGAAGACCCAAAAAATTCATCGATATAATGATGTAAGTCAGTCGGCTTCTGACGAACTTTCGTCTATATATCAACGCACTATCATCGATATACAAACCAACATTGCATTGATATATCAATGAATATTCATCAAAATAGAACTAAATTCCATTTATATATGGATTTCTGATTGTCGCAAAAGTCACGACGGAAGAAGTTCATCATAAGTACGATGAACATCAGGGAGGCCCAAAAAAAATGATTGAAATTGTATAAATTTGCAATGGTACAAGTAATTTAACCCTTATCATTGTAATATTTATTCAAAATTTGACCTTATATGTACTAGTGCCAATATGACACCATGACACCCCTCCCATACCTAAATTTGGAAAATTTTATAAGGTCTTTGAGAATTTGTTTAATTTGAAAAGAAGGGACTAAGTGCACTTGTTTGGGTGGTTCTTTTATTAAATGTGGCTTACTTGTAATGATTCATATGATTGGTGGACCCTTCAAGGGCATATTTTCTTGTCTTTGTAGGACCTTTCCAGGTGAAAGTCATTCGTGAAGGGACTAAGCCACTTAGACCTTCATAGCGGCATGAAATCCCACCAAATGGATGTTGTGCCACGCACATTGGAGGTCTAGGATGATGAACGTTGCACACACATTGGAGGAAGTCACCCTTCTATGCCAAAAAATTCCTCTTGGGTAGCATGACTTGACACTTTTTAGGGAATGTTTGGCTCATTTGGTGCACTTGGTGGTGTTGTGGGCTTGAAGCCCCACATTATAGCTTGATTTGGGGATGACGTGGCACCTTCCTATCTTGAGGTCCTAGCCTTTGGAGGCTTAATCTCACACGTGCCACTATGGAGAAGATATTTATGGGCTCACATGTCATAATTGTGTTATTTTTAGGTCATTTTGTAGCCTATGTGGGAAAAAAAGAGAAATTGCTATGCTAATTAAGCATTCTAATTTTGGTTTTAGCCTTAAATTATGGATTTAACTGTAATGTGTACAAAATATGACTTGGTTTTTCGTCATACAAATAGAGGAAAGTCATTTCTCATTAGTCATAACTCATCACTTTATATTATTACTCTTTGGATTTCAATTTTGTCCCTTGTGGAGAATTCCGACCTCTCTTTTTCTTGTGCAATCGGATGCAATGTCTTGTTTTGGAAGCTTTAAAGGCTAGTGATTTACCTTGGTGGTATCTCCTGGAATAAAATTTGATGATTTATTCATAGTAAGGGTTTATTTTCATGCTTTCTCTTGCATTTGGTGAGAAATTTATACAATTTATTATTGTCTTGCTTAAATTCAAGAAATATATCTTAAAACCCTAGGAGGAGTAAAAGGGCTTACACTCTCCACCAAAACATTATTATTCTTTTCTATTGAAAGGATACAAGGATTTCCAAAAGGAGTTAGAAGTTTTACACGCTCGTTTCAAGGCTTGGATATAGTATTTGTTTCGCTAGGAAGTAAGAGGGTTTACACCCCTAGAGAATTATAAAACCTTAGTTCATCTTGGTTTTGAGGCTAAAGGATTTGGAAGGATTGTTTTTCTTTAGAGTTTTATAAGGTTTTAAATCTCAAGGAAACTTCTTCCTCCTCTTTGGTTATTTTTCCATCCAAGGAAGAGACTCCATTCACCCAGTAACAGGGCACTAATCTTTGCAATGGAGATTGTAAATTGTTGCATTGGTAAACATGAAAATTGACAGATTGAAATCGATCAAGTTGGATTTGAATTATACATGTTTTAGAATCTTTTTTCCTTCAAGAGAATATTTCTTGGTAAAGTGATTAGTATGTTGTAACAAACATTAATATACAACCATTAGGTCTACAAAAAAAACTCATTCTCATACTATTTCTATATTTTTCTACCGTTGAAATTTGCTTGTAAGCTATGATAATTAATTTACTAATAAAGGGCTATTGTTTGGGTGGTATACTTATTTATTTTAGTGGTTAGAATTTTTTGTTGTAGAAAAAATTTACCACAGCCATATGGGTTTCATAATTATTTTTTGATAAACTCTTTTAAAACCCTCTTTTGACATCAAAATCTTGGTTTAAGCATTGGAAAATTGTTTACTAGTTTCAAGCTTTCTTGTCCAATATCATATGCTGATTTTGATGGTGTAATTTGAAGCTCTTATAACTCTCTTGTTTCTAATATATCACAGTTATATGCTGCAATTTTTGGATATCAAGGCTTCTTGTTGATTTGCCTCTTGTCTTGGGGCTTATTTCACCATATATTTTCTTGGTTTGGGTTGTGTAACATTTGTTTTGCAGGTACTATCAATTGGAATAATTTTCCTTGACCTATACTCATCTTCCATCAAGCCTCAAGTGTTGATTATATGGGTTAGTTTTTATTGATGTCACCCTTGAAGAAAGTCTGGTAGCAAATTCCGGTAGAACAAAGGTTTGGGTAATGGACCCAAGTTTGTTTGATGTATAATGGTATGTGTTTTAATATATTTGAAGGCATGACTATTCTATATGGATAGTACATGTCATGCCATTTCTGGTGGTATGTGGAACATCACATAACTCTTCACGGTTAGAGAGTTATGGCCATTTGAAGTTGGAGAACCCTCACGAGTCATCTAGAAGCCCCAAAAGGTCAAAGTAGTCAAAGTGGTTGCAAAGAAGAAATTATTTAAATAATAAAGTGAAGTGATGAGTGTAATATAAGTCAAAGTGGATACAAAAGAAATTGTTTAAATAATAAATTTAATGGATAAATTACTAAGTGGACAAGTGGTTAGAAGTGGGTTAGCCCCAAAATAAGGAAAGTCGTTTAAGATGGTTAGAAGATAACGCCTTGAGGAAGCTACACAAAAGTATAAATAAGAGGAAAGGGTCTCTCATTTTAATCACACTTGAGAATATTGAATAACTAAAAGTGACTTAGGTAACCAAAGCATATATAAGGAGAATTTTAGAGGGAAGGTGAAGTAAATAAGGTCGAAATTCAAGGGAGGATAAATTATTTTGATGATGCTTTCTCAGGTATGTTATTTACAGGTTATCTCACCATTTTCGCAATAAGATTTTTTTAGAATGATTCAGACTGTGAAATATGGAGGTCATTGAGGAAACATATCCAAGTAGCTATGATAACAATTTTAGCTTATGGGTCATTTTATTTTTGGAGTTACACTACGTGGAAAATAGGGTTTGTGGCTAGTCCTGAAACTAGTCTAAAATCAGTGTTTCAGGGAAAAACATCATAACTTTTTCATAACAGATCCAAATTCATTAAGAAAAAATTTATTGGTTAGAGTACAGTCTGGAGTATTCTTTGTAACATTTTCAGATCCATACAACAAATATTACGTGTGGGCCACTCTCTACAAGCTAGCTCTCTAGAATAAGACATAATTCAACAAGGTATGTCATTTTTTCTATAACTCATTTTCTGAGAGGTTCCAAGCAGTGAAACCTAAAGGAATTGCATAAAATACATTGAATAACATTATGTACTATTTTAAGATATTTATTCATTACAAGTACATAGTTGTGATTATTTCAAGTTAGGGTTGTTGACTAATCCACAATTAGTCATGTGAGACTAAAGTAAAGTTTGATGAAAATGCTAGTCTCTTGTTGTTAAAATTAAGGAAGGTTTGTAGGTATGTGATCATATACACCGGGTATGTTACAGAGTTACAAATCAGATTTGGATGATGAAATTGATGGGGGCTTTTGGTTGAGGTACATGTTGGGTACATGGTTGAGACAAGTAGTTGATGAGTTGGCACATACATGAGGTGTATAGTTGATGATGTTGGTACATATTGATGAGTCATAGTTGATGATTAGTTGATGCATGATTGGTTCATTGTTGGAGGCACTTGTTAGTAGTATTTTTTACACATGTTTTATGGATGATGTAGCATACTTGTCTTGGTATATTACTAGAAGCACATATTGATCTTGGTGATGATTATGAGTTGTTGTATTATGCTTGGTTGATGAACATCTTGGTGATATTGTGCATATGGTTGAGAGTTGTCTTGGTGATTGATCTTGGTGAGTAGATACAATTTGGTTGATAATATTGATGAGACATGTTGTTGTGATAGGTTGTTTGGATAGGTTATTGTGACATGTTATTTGTACAGGTTTGGTGCATAGTTGATGCATTTTTTTTATGGTACAGGTTGAGGTACAGGTTGGTGTTTGATACATGTTTGCGCACATTATTGGTATAGTTTGTTAGGTGTATGTTTATTGGTACAGGTTTACAACAATATATCTCACAGTGATAGTGTGACATTGGTTCCATCATTCTGCTTTTATTTTAGGGTGGTTGGATGGGGCAAGGACAGGTGGTTGTAGCCACCTTCCGGTTGTAGCTGAAGAACATAGGGGGTTGTAGCCTCCTTCTGGTTGTATCCAAATAATTGGGGAGTTGGAGCTTCCCTCAGGTTGTAGGCTGAGAAAATAGGGGGTTGGAGCCTCCTAACAGTTGCATCTTGAAAACAAAGGAAGTTGGTGCTTATATTGAATGTAATTCTTAAATACATATAAGAAAAAACATTTTTTGGTTTTCTCCCACTTTGGGTTTCCACGTAAAAACATTGGTGTACTTTGTATGTGTATGATTGCTCATGTTTTCATTGTTTATTTACTCTGAAACTATTGGATGATAATTCTACATTGATATAACACTTGTATTTTGTGGTTAAAAAGGATTAAATTTCTCTATTACTGATTCACCGCCCCTCTCAGTAATCCAACAATTGGTGTCTGATAAAGTTCCTTCAGAAATCAGTTTAACCACTGGAAGGAGATCATGGATTATTCTGAGAATGTGGTACCATTGTTTAATGGTCAGAATGGGTTAAAGTATGAGATATGGAGCAGAAGCACGAAATAATTTTTACAGGCACATGGGAATTATATTTGGCTATCAGTGGTCATAGGATATGATAGTTCAAAAAGGGAAAAGACTGCAACCAAGAAGGAATTGAAGAAGAATAACAAAATATCAATGGATTTCATGTAGGAAGGATTACCTAATTGGGTAAGAGAAAAGGTTGGTAAATTTTGATCAGATAAAGAACTTTGGGATAAGTTACATGACATATATTCTTCACCCATCATAGATTCATAACATGCCAAAGAAGATGCAGGTACAAATCAAGAAGAAATGTGTTCACCATGTCAAACATATTCAGAAGATGAAGACTACATAATCAACAAAGGTATGTTGTTTTTCATTAATTGTGAAAAACACAAACATTTTGAGATAGAATTCCATGAAGGAAATGAGACATAAAAAATAACTGAAAAAAAGACAATTATGAAGAAGAATTGATTAGTGGTTTAGATGAACTAAGAAAAGAAAGAGAAGAAAACAAGTCACTCAAGAAATAATTGATGAAACAAAAGGAAAGTGTTCACATTTTTTAAGAAGCCCAAAAACTCATCGAGAACTTAAGAATTCATCTAAAAGAAGCCAAAAAAGATTGAAGAAAATCTTGAATTTCAAAAGAAGCATTTGGAAGCCAACATAGCAGCATAGAAGGAAGAAGCAAACATGAGAGAGAATATATTGACATATCATCTTAAGGAAAGAAATAATGATCTAAACCAGCTTGAGCTAGAGTTTGGTCAAGAAGAGAAAGGACTTGAAGAATAAATAATCACATTAAAAATACAACTTGAAGAAGTGAAAAGAACACAAGAAGTC
The DNA here is from genome assembly GCA_009831015.1 of Picea engelmannii. Taxonomy (NCBI): domain Eukaryota; kingdom Viridiplantae; phylum Streptophyta; class Pinopsida; order Pinales; family Pinaceae; genus Picea; species Picea engelmannii. The sequence goes on along the minus strand of ML779438.1, from coordinate 235,529 downwards.
ATGAAGTCTCATATAATGAAGAAATAACAAGAGGTTGAGAAGCTTGAAGAAGAAGTTGTCACATTGAGAAGTAAAATCGTCAAGCTCAACAAGAATGTTGAAGAGACAGAAACATCCACATCGGTTATAGAGAATGAAGAGAAGCACTCTAGGTTGCTAGAAAATAAGAATGAAGAAAATAGAAAGAGTTATGCAAAAGTACTCAAAGGAAGGACTCATGGTCAACTAGAATCTAAGAAAACTATTGAAGATACATATTCAAGAAGACTGTTGAACTTTTTTCTACTCTTTTACTTAGGATTATTCATCAGTTAATCTGATCCTACCATACTATCATATATTTACCCTAGTTCATATTTAATAATCTCCCAATAAAAGCCCTCTAAAATTATCGACCCCTCTAGTAGACCAGAAGGAAATGCAACACACCGAGTGTACTGCGCAATCTCACCCGATATATCTCTATGGGTGGATACAACCTGGGAATGAGTGGAGATCTACTGTTGTATCTTGTAATATTTATTCATTCAGTATAAAATCTAATTATAACAATCATTCTATTCATGCATGTAGAATACCAGATCTAACTAGTTAATTCATTCATCTAACATTCACCATTTAACAACAATAAATATGCATGCATTCATTCACATAACACGGTTGTTACCGTGTTTCACACCCTCCTGGGCTACGCCCACAAAGATCTGGCTCTCAAGATCTTTATTATGGTTTAGTAATATCTCACGACTTGTGTGTTTACAATCTTAAATCGCACTATCCTCGGTAGGCTCCTTGATCCCTATGAGGCTGACTATATCGCACCAGGATCCTCAGCCTGCGATCTAACCCTTGCAATCAAGTTGTCCATAGATTTTGTAGCTCACCAGCTACTGACTCATACCATTCTTACAAATTTATCCCTTCCATTCTCTTCTCTTATCCTCTCTTCTTCTCTCTCTCTTCCTATGTTCCTATTCTCTCTCTAAGTACTACCTATTTATATTCTTGGCTCATCAACCATTACAATACATTACAAAAACTGTAACCATGATGTCCTTAGGTCTTCCTTACATGCGTGCCTCACTTGATTCCCTTACACGTGCTACTTTTCCTTCCAACCAACTTTCCTTTCCTCCTCTCATGCTTCTCTTCCCAAAAATAGCCTTTTCTCCTGATTAGGCCTGCATCCAATAGGACCCCAACACTAACATGTGGCTCGTCCCAAGCCACCTAAACTTTGTCTACTTCTTCAACAGCTCCTACAAAAGTCTGGAACTTCTCTGTGAGTTCATTTTCTTGTGTTTGAGCTTGCACGGTCTTTTCTCTAAGTACATCCAATACTTGTGTTGTAATATCCTCGTTGATCATCTCTACGCACTCTACCTGAGTTTGTTCCATGTTATTATTTGCCTCTTCTACCTGCGCAATGACCTCCGTTACTAGCTCTTGGAGGGGTTCCATTTGATCTTGTTGATCCTTCTTTTGTGTTTGTGCGACTATGAGTTCTTCTTTCATCTTCTTCATATATTATACTCCTTTGATTCGCTTAGTGATTTTCATCGTCTTCTGCCTCTGCATGAGATCCTAGATAGTTGTGCTTATATTTTCCTCTTCCTGGTCCCACTACTATTGTTTGTTGGGTTTCTTCCACCACTAGTGTGGGGCTCGCTAGTTCCATATTGGGCAAGGGGATTTCATCCAAGTTGATGAATTATGTAGTCATTGGTGGTTCCTATTCGCTTCCCTGTGGCTTTTGAGGTGCTCTAAGGTTGATTTGAGGTCATCTACATGCCTAGATCGATGCTCAAAGATTGGGTGGTGCTATGGTGGTAAAAATCGTCTCTGTCGAGCTTAGTTCACTCTATAACTCTTGCAAGATTGCTCTCTTCTCTGTATACTCTGTCGCTTTGTGATTTTATCAATTTCACCATAACCCTTCTGATACCCACATGCTTTCCTTATATAGGAATCATGTGAAAATTCTCAGAGACGTTACCCAAGTTGTGTTTTGAATGAACTGGGACTTCCCGCATACCTACCATTGAAAATCATTGACATCACCAGTTGGTGCGATTAATGCCTCATCCCATCAATCATTATTTACATTCAATTTTGATAGACATCATTAGTTGGCACCAATTTTTTGTACCTTCCATTCCGCAATTTCTGACCGTTGGTCCTTTCTCTGATGCACTAGTGTTTCCGAGTGTGCATTATGCTGGTTGGTTGGTGCGCGTGGACATTTTCTTTTCGTCGCGCTATGTCTCCTTTCACTAGTTTCTATATTTTGATGTCTGGAATGGTAACCCATTTGATTTGTTTAAGTGCAGAGTCTATGTTGGGGTTCTCATTCTCGAATGATAAAGTGACTGTAAAGTTCTATTGTAATACTGTCCATTTTTTAGTTTCTCTGCAGAATTCTTAGTCTGTATACCAGTTTGCTGGAATCCCTTCTAATGTGTGAAAAAATTGATGAGGCCATTCCTTCATTGGTGTCATCCTCCATAGCATTCTTCACTTCTCCAAGTGTTCTATTGGTGCCTCCTTTCCATCATATTTCTGCATTTGGTTGCTTCCCTATTTTGCACCAAAACTGATGCACAGTAACCATTTACATTGGTACCAGTCCGTAACTATTTATTTATGTGCACCCCACCATATGGTAGGTGTTTCCTTGAGTGTTATATATAGAGCTAAGAGCCTCTGAATTTCTAACACTTCATCTTTGTATCGTGTTAAGAACGCTTCTAATTCATTCACCCCATGGAATATGGGAGGTTCTCTTATCTCCATACCTACCCATCTTACTACACGGTCTATTCTTGCGCATCTTATAATGGAAACGACATGTAACCTTTGCTGCCAAATTTCTAAGCCCGTATTTGAGTCTGACGCACATGAGGTGATGCTTCTCCAATTGAGTACCCCATATGCAATTGGGTTCACAAATATTCTTCTCGCATGGTGTTTTTGTACAATTGGTTAATTTTTTCCAGGTCTAAGAAAGTAGGTTCTACGAACCTTTTCCCTTTTGATGGGTCCAATGGTGTAATGAATCTTTATTTTCCTGTCTCGAATGTCATCTTCCTCACCTTCAAGTTGATTATGGATTGAATGTAAAATGCCCACTCCAAGCCAAGAAATGTCGGATAAGGTGTTCTGCCATCCACTATCTCTATTACTTCAAAATTGGATTTAGTGTGTACTCCATCTAGATCTATTGTTACCCCCTTTAGTCCTCCAATTGGTAGAACTTTATGTTGATTTTCTAGTTTCAGCTGAACAGGTGAATAGACTAACGTGGGTTCTCCCATCCATTTCTATGTCTTCTTGGGTAGCACATTTACTTCAGATCCTAAATCCAATATAATATCTCCCATGTTGAAATATCCAATGTTGGTGTTCAATATGAATTATCTTCTTGTTCTCCTTCTTGTATGTAGATGATTAACTATTTTCTATTCTAGATTTTCTTCTTCCTCTATGCTACATCTTTCTAGCATATTTTGTAACACTTTAACAGAGGATGGATCATTTAGTAGTTTAACATAGGATTTCAAAAAACCCTTAATTGTACTTACTTGTCCCAGGGGTTGTGCTTATTTGGTGTGGTCCAGCAATGGAGTCATTTTGTATGCTAGTACTTCCTTATTATGTTGTGCAATTGATGTCGATGCAATTTATGGCTTCAAAAATTCTTGTATGTCCTGCTTGAATATCTCATTTTCATTCAACACATCAAACTATTTCTTTGGTTGAACATTCTTCTTCACCTATTGGTGTTCTGCTGGATCTTGTCTTACTGCGTCATTTCCTATATTATCTCCTCCCCGTGTAACTATGTTGATGTTTCTTCCTTCATCCCTTGCTTCCTCCGAAATCCATTGAACATTCTAATTGTTCTAATTTCTCTTTTCCTTGATCTTCCCCAATATTGTAGGAAATTCCTCCATGTCATGATCTAATGTGCGACAATACATACATGTCGCAGGTGGAAGTGGACATTCTCTTGCATAGTTTCTTGGTTGTTGACAGTTGTGGCATACCACTGGTCCTATGCCTCTTCCAAAGCATCCTCTTCCTCTTCCTCCACCTCTGTAGCCATCTCAATCTCCGCGTGGTGCATTATACCTAGGCATCTGGTTATACTGTGTGGGATTATAGTGTGGTTGTGCGGTATTGTATTGTGGTTCCACAGTGTTATATTATTGATGCGCAGTGTTATACTGATGTTGTGCAGTGTTATACGTGGTTGGTACTTGGTTAAATTATGGTGTGGCTTTCTTGGTCATCATTTATTCTTACACCCTATAAGAATTTGATGTTATTTCCATCATCAGGTCCATGGTCCTAAAATAGTTTTCATCATGGCCTACTGACTTGCAAAAGTTGCAATATGAGCTCTTAGGTATTGTCGGGTACATCTGCATCATTGGGGAATGGTATGGATCATGCCCCTATTTCTTACAGATCTCACACCATAGACCTCCTGTTGGAAATGGGTTTGGCTTTCTTGTTGGCATGTACTGTGCGAATGTTGGACATTCATTCTTATGGTGTCCTTTTGTCCTACATGTAGTGCACCAAATGACTTCTCTTTTGTCCTTACCTTTTTTCTAGTTTAGCTCGAATGTTAAGTTCTTCATATATTCCTTGATCTCCTCTATGGTTGGATCTTTCTTCTGATATTGGTTCTCTTCTAGTTGTAGGGCTACCTATAGAGCCTCTTCATGTGTTTGAAACTTTTGTTGTCGCAAAGGGTATTTCAAGTGTGGTAGCAGTGAATTGACGAACATATGCCTATGTTTCATATATTTCATGACATACTTTATCTTTCCTTTGAATCATTTGAATCTATGGTCAATATCCCATACAGATTATCCTGGTTTATTTATAATATCTATCATCTCATTCATGTATTGATCCTATGATCTAGTCTTCTGGAATTCATTTATCAACATCTTTTTGATATCTCCTATCGTTCTAGTTGTCCCTGGCAAACTGTTTGCAGCTAAACTCATGTATCAATTCAGTGCGTGGTCTCTTAGTGTGATACCTAACTACATAAGTTTATTTTCCTCATATGTGATTTGTTTCTCTTCCCAGATATGTTCACAAATGAAGAAGTGATTCTCAGGGTCCTCTGATGCCTCTCCTTTGAATTTTGGTAACCTGATGGTGGGATCATGTCCTGCCATCCTGAATGTTGAACTACTACCTCTGCGTGGTGTATATACTTGACTAATGCTTCCTGAACTGGCTCCCCTAGTTTTTGTTCCTTGTGTAGATGTACTTCTTACTATATTTATTCTCTCGAAATTTAGTTGTCCAAATGGTGGTGTTCTTCTTAGTGTATTAGTCGCACATGGGTTTATGGGTTCCACACAGACATTGATATGGATAGGAGTGTTTCCTTCTATTCCCACTCTTGGACCTCTCATCTTCCTCTCATATGTCACGTGAAGCATTTCCTCAATCTACTCCACAACCCAAAGATCCTCTACCTCTTCTTCATCACTTGCCAAGCCCTTCCTCGCGGCTAAAACTGTTAAGAACCAACTATCAATATAGCATAGAAAAACTTCAGAAAAAGTACTCAATGCCTTGAAAAAGAGATAATTTCAGATAATAAGCCTCTTTGAGGGGGCAAACTCCTTTTACCCCACTTAAATGTTCAAGTACAAGATGATTCCAAATGAAAATGTCTCCTTGGTATATATAGGAGACTAGGAGGTATAATTACAACTAATGGAATAAAGCCGACATAAATAAAATAACATTAC
>ML779438.1:197409-229191 GCA_009831015.1 Picea engelmannii | reverse complement strand
AGTGCCATAAATGGTGTCATTTTTGTTGCAGTATGAAAGGAAGTGTTATACCACCATTCTGCCAAGGGTAACCATTTGAACCATTGTGTTTGTTTATCAAAGACAAAGCAACGAAGGTAGCCTTCTAGACATTTGTTCACTATGTTGGTTTGTCCATCAGATTGAGGATGATAGGATGAGTTATGAGCCAATTGAGTACCCAAACAAGAAAATAATTATGTCCAAAAATGTCCAGTGAGGATGGGATCTCTGTCACTTACAATAATCTTTGGGCTGCCGTGTAGCTTTTGAACTGTCTCCATGAATGCGGTGGCCACTGTACTAGATTTGAAGGGATGCGAGAGTGCACAAAAGTGTGTGTACTTGGTCAGTCTATCAACAATTACCATGATGACACTCTTTCCTTTATACTTCGGTAATGCTGTGATGAAATCCATGGAAACCTCCTCCCAGCACTGACTTGGGATGGATAATGGTTGTAAAAGACCTAGGGTCTTAATTGTTTCCACCTTATTTTGTTTGAAAACCAAAAATTCTGCCACAAAACTTTGAACATCAGTTTTAAGGCCATCCCAAAAAAAAACCTTCTTGACTCTATGGTAGGTTTTCAAAAATCCTGAGTGCCCTCCTACTGGAGAGGTGTGCTATTCCAATAGTACCTTTTGCTTGAGTTGGGAGTTCTTACATAAATATAAGCGATCTTTGTACCATAGTGAATCATTTTTCCATGTAAATGTATCTGATGCACTGGAATCCTGCTACAACCTTTGAATGAGAGTCCATACTTTTTCATCATTCTTCCATTCATCACTTGCTTCTATTATCTAATCAGTTTGGATGATTGAGATAGCACAGAGAAGGGCCTCAACATCTTCATCCTTTATTGAGAGTGCATCTGCCACAACATTTTGCTTCCCCTTTTTATAGACGATTTCAAAATCATAACCCAATATCTTGGTTACCCATTTTTGTTGTTCTTGTGAAGATAGTCTTTGTTCCAAGAAGTATTTAAGACTATCATGATCTGTTTGGACATTGAAGTGCCTACCTATTGGTAAGGATGCCATTTCTTCAATCGATGTAGTATTTCCATCATTTCCTTCTCATAAATGGGTTTGTGTAAGTCCTTTCCCTTGAGTGGTCGACTTTCAAAAGCTAGGGGCCTTCCTTCTTGCATTAGGACAACACCAATTACATTTCCCGAGGCATCACATTCCACAATAAAGGTTTTTGTGAAGTCTGGAGTGGTCAAGACAGGAGCTTTGCATATCACCTCTTTAAGTTGTTCAAAAGATTTAGTTTCCTTTGGAGTCCATGAAAATGCATCCTTCTTAGTTAGTGCCATTAAAGGTGATTCTATTCTTCCATAGTTTCGAACAAACTTGAGGTAGTAACCTGTCAAACCCAAAAATCCTCTAAGATTCTTCAATTTTTTGGGAATCGGCTAGTCCATCATGGCCTTAATCGTGTTAGGGTCTACCTTGAAACCTTCATGAGATACAATATGACCCAAATACTTTACGTCCTTTACTCCAAAGAAACATTTGGATGGTTTGGCATATAGTTGTTGCTCCTTTAGTAGTTGTAGAACCTTGTCAACATGTCGCACATGATCCTCCCAAGACTTGCTATAGATTAGTATATCATCAAAAAATACTAACACAAATTTTCGAAGGAAGGGCTTGAAAATGGAATTCATCAACACTTGGAATGTGGAAGGTGCATTTGTAAGGCCAAAAGACATGATCAAAAATTCATAATGGCCTTCATGAGTTCATAATGTTGTTTTTGGTATTTATTCTTCATTCATTTTGATCTGATGATACCTTGAACAAAGATCTAATTTTCTGAAATAGATTGCTCCATGTAGTTTATCTAACAATTCATCAATGACGAGAATGGGAAACTTATCTTTAATAGTGATCTTGATGAGCTCTCTATAATTTGGACACATATGCCATGAGCTATCTTTCTTGAATACCATTACCACTGGTGCAAAGTAAGAACTTTGGCTAGGTCTAATAATGCCAACCTCTAACATTTCTTCAACCATGCGCTCAATTTCACTCTTTTGGGCATAAGGGTATCTCTATGGCCTAATGTTAGGAGGAACACTCCCAGGAATTAGGTGAATTTCATGATCATGATTTTGAGTGGGTGGAATACCTTTGGGAATATATTCAAATACTTTGGAATGCTTATCAATGATCCTTTGGAGATCTTGAGGAATAGAAGGATTAGATGTTTGAACATCTAGTGAGCATAGTTATGAAATAACTCCTTGATGGCCCTTTTTCAATAATTTTGTCATGCCATTAGAGCTTATCACCTTACCAGGTTTCCCTGTGATACCTCTTAACTCAATTTCTTTTCCTTCCAATAAAAATTTCATGAAATGTTCTTGAAAATTAAAATCCATTGTTCCTAATGATTGCAACCATTAGATTCCTAGTACAACATCTGCACCACCTATGGGTATATAAATCATTGGACTATTCATTGCATATTCCCCCATAGTAATATTGATCTTATTGCATTTTCCTGAGCAATTGATAGTTCCTCCATCTGCAATCATTACTTGAAACTCTGGCACTGGATATACAAAGAAATTGAGAGCTTTGGTTAATTTATAGTGAATGAAGTTATGAGTACTGCCATAATCAATTAGTACTATTACCTTTTTCTTTTTGATGTATCCTTCGATCTTGAGGGTTTGAGGAGTGCTAATTCCACCCAACGCATTACACGATATCGTGGGAGTCAACTCTTTATACGAAATTTCTTCTATGTTTTCATCTTGAGATGGTTCTTATTCTTGTTCTTCTTCCTCTTCACAATATATGTAGAATAATTTCTTCTCACCACACACATGTCCCTTACTGTACTTGCTGTCACAATTAAAGCATAAACCTTTTGCTTTTATTTCCTCCAATTGTTGAGGTGTCAACCTTGTAGGTTGAGGTGTTTTAGAAGAAGGAGCATTGTTCTCTCTATAGATGTTAGGATTGGTGCTTCTAGTAGACATGGCCATATTTTTACTTTCAATATTTCTTGCCACCTTAAATGCATTCTTCAATGATTTGGGTTCCCAAAGGAGAACCTCATGTTGAATGTTATCCTTTAAAGTTCCTATGAATACATGAATCAAGTTCTCATCTGGAATATCGATTACCTTTATATTCAATCTTTGGAAGTTCTCAATGTGCTCGGTAACAGAACCCTTTTGCTTGAGATTTATCAATTGGCTAAAGAAGGTATTGCTCCTTGTATCCTCATAGTGTGCTATCATTTCTTCCATGAAAATTGTCCAAGGGACAAGTGATTTGTGAGAAAAAAACCTTCGATACCATACAAATTGATTAGGTTCTAAATATAAAGAAGCGATTCGTACCTTTTGTGTATGTGGCACATTATGTAGATCAAATAATTGCTCCATCTGAAGTATCCATGTGATTGGGTCCTTGCCATCAAACTTCCTCATATCGATCTTAGGAACGTGATTGGTCTTCAACCCAAAGTTGGAGTTTCTCCATTCTTGATTCACCTTCCTTGTGACCTCATCATGAATTTCATGGGATGAATTTTCACTTTCAGGTGTCTTCTCTGTTACAAAATGTCTCAATACTTCCATGATCTCCTCTTTTAAACCATCCATCTTTGCATCCAACTTAGCTTCCATCTCTTGTAGTTAATATTTTGTTACTATATTCTTTTGTAAATCATTTATGTCCCTATGAATTTCTTCACCTTCATCAAGAGTCCAAGTAGGATTTTCTTGAGGCTTATTTGGTGTAGAAGTTCCCTTTTTGGGTGGCATGTTGGCCAAGTATCACTTTTGAACCTTGATTTTGAGGTGGTTCTACTAGACAATCTTTCTTCTGTTGTATATCCCAAGTTTCGGCCCTTTTGGGTATGAAACTTTATTTTATGTAGTTCTATGATATTTCTTCTCTGCAATGCCACAGGTCTAATAAAAATTGGATGTTCCAAGTGGAATTTACGGTAACTTCCCCACAACTTGCCGATTTTTGGCCTTTCCAGGAGATCTCACTTGTATAGCGTGTCCCACACAAAATAATTGATATAAAATTCTAAAACTTGTACCAGAAATAATACAGACTGTCCACGATCCAATGAAACCATTTCCACTCAATTTGGATACTTCAGCAAGAAGTTACTATTGTTTTACTTGGAACACCTTCTTGAGACTAGTCAATAAGTCTAGTCAGATAACCTATCTTACACAGGGTGTATCTACAAATTTAATATGATCTAGAATTTAAAAGTTTTAACACAGATACCTTACTAATGTCGGTGAATACCCTCCGGAGGTTAGGGTATGAAACATTACAGAAATTGTTTTATAGCAAAAATTCCACAATGACTCAGTTCAGGATGATTCCAAAACCCTATCTTGTATAGGCTATATCTTTGAAAGTATAATGCCTCCAGAGCTGAAATTTTAACCCAACGTACCTTGATCCGTCTTATAAATATCCTCCAAGCCATTCCTTATGAAAGATTGTATAAAAATAGTTATAGTGAAAATTCCAAGGTGTCTCAGATGTAGCAGAGAAACCCCGAGACCTTGAGCTCTGATACCATATGTTAAGAACCAAATATCAATATAGCATTGAAAAACCTCAGAAAAAGTACTCAACACCTTGAAAAAGAGATAATTTCAGATAATAAGCCTCTTCGAGGGGGAAACCTCCTTTTACCCCACTTAAATGTTCAAGAACAAGATGATTCCAAATGAAAATGTCTCCTTGGTATATATAGGAGACTAGGAGGTATAATTACAACTGATGGAATACATAAATAAAATAACATTACTAATGTAATATGCCCCAATTAAGGGGTAATGAGCCAATATTAGGGCTTAACAAAAAATCTCTTCTTGGTGTTCATCTTATACTGGTAGGGTAATCCACTGCACGTTTTTTCAGTTGTTTCTATGATCCGCTTGATCTGGTATTTTTCCATCATAATTAGGTCCAATGCCTCCTCCTTTTTTCCTTTATCCCCTTCTCCTTCCATTTGTCCTTCTCATGTTAGTTCTTCCCCCCTTCCCCCATGCACGCAGGGAAGTTTAGTTGTCTAACTCCATTGTTAGTACACCTTTGTTATATAGCAATATATTAATAGAAGTATATAACGATCTGATGTACCGACCTCGAGGTCCCTTCACGAACTCTTGTTCTTCCACACTGTAAGATTTCATTGTATCTATTAGCACTAGAATTCAACTCCAGATTGCATTCGAGGTAAGCCCAGTACCCTTCAGAGTTTAGGTGGATGTTGGTTTTATATGGATGGAGGTTAATGGACAAAACTTAGAATCTAAATGATGTTTCAACACAGAACTGGACAAGAAATGTACAAGGAAGTGAGGGCCACATTAAATTCAATCATGAAAATTGAGTTAAAGCGGGAGCAGAGGGAATAATTAGTGAGAGAAGTGAACGAGACCACTATGGGCATCCGGCCTTCCAGCAACTCGAAGATGAAAAATTCAAACAAGAGAAGTCTTGAGTTCATTCTTTAGACACCGAAATGTGTTGCAAGAAAAATAATGATCAAACCTCCATCATCCTGCAACTATGACAGCTCAACTGGATCCTGCATGCTTGAGCCATCCAGTGTGAGAGGGAAAATACAACACATGGAAATGAATGAAATTGATCATGACATCGCCATGATCAAAATTAAATCATAACAACATAATGATCCTCGGTTGGATCCTCCATACCCGAGTGTTTCAGACAACATTTACAGAAAAAATGGAAAGAAACATGAAATTGACTTCTATTAACATGAAAGTCTCATACTCGAGGGAATAATTAGTTAGAGAAGTGAACAAGAGCACTATGGGCATCTGAACTTCTAGCATATTGAAGATGAAAAATTCAAACAAGAGCAGTCCTAAGCTCTTGCTTCAGACACCGAAATGTGTTGCAAGCAACATAATGATCAAACCTCCATCATCCTGCAACTATGACAACTCGACTGGATCCTCCATGCTTGAGCCATCCAGTGTGAGAGGGAAAAGAAAACACATGGAAATTAATGAAATTGATCATAACATAGCCATGATCAAACCTACATCATAATAGCATAACGATCCTTGGTTGGATCCTCCATACCTGAGTGTTTCAGACAACATTTACAGACAAAATGGAAAGAAACAAGAAATTGACTTCTATTAACATGAAATTCTCAAATCGATTACATAACTAGAGAACAACTCTGGAATCATAAGGATTACAAAACTGGGAGCTCTACTCAACCAAGGACCTCCTTTCAAAATGACTCAAAACTACATATATATACCCAAAATATTTCTCCACTACAACAGAGGTGTGCTCGAGCTTCTCATCCATACGCTATGTCTTCTCAGTCAGACTGTGCATGCAGTCTTCTCTACGCACACATCCTTCTATCAATAGAAAATTTTTACATCTGGACTTTCCCTATCAGTCTTCCCATGCATCTTCTATGTCGCACATAAGCTCAGACTGTCTGGGCGAACAAACTGCCTCACAGTCAGGATTTTTTGACTTTCCATTCATGGGGGAGATGATGTTTCAACAACCTCCCCCACCTTCATAACTTCTTCATCGGGATCATGACGAGTGATATTCAACTCTGCACTTGGATAATTTGGATAAAATGCATATGGTAGGTTTTTAAACCCCTTTTCTTGCATTTTCTCTGCCCAGGGGCCAAATCCTTAGGGAAAACACCCCCCTTACAAAGATATGTTCTAACATTAGGCTCCATAGGGGATAGAGTCCTCCTTGCGAGGCTCTAAGATATTCAGTAGTTCTAGTCACCTTCTGCATAGGGCTATGGAGTCGAGCTCAAAAAATTTCTACTGAGGGTTGCAGGCCAACAAACACACTATTTTAAATGAAAGAAAATACATGGGCTCTGAAGGATCTTATTTATGTACATTCCTATACTATTTGTTTTTTTACATATCTCTAGGTGAAAGAAAACTTCCACCATAGCCATTCAAGTAACTTCCTAATTGGAAGCTCATCTACTTTGTCAGTGATGAGTAACATATGATGCAATCGTGACAACAGAACGATTACATCCTTCATCTTTCCTCCAGATGAAAATGGTGGGATCAGACTTGGAGGCTTCAAATCATGGAGGAAATGCAACTGCATGTACTCCCCCACAGGTTCATAGCATGAGTGGAAAACTCCAGAAAATTTGTAGCAAAAAGCCTTCTTTGCTCCACAGCTACTCACGCATGGCTGAATGTATCTGGAAAGTGCAGGTGAGTGGAAGGCTGATGCAGGCTGACTTCTCTCAAGAGATGGATTCTCACTTACAATATCAGGACAGGAACCAAAATGCCCCTTCTGCTGCTCCTTTTCTTCTTCATAGCTCTCCCAAGGATCAAAGTCATAATCATCATAAACAAGACCCATGGGAAAGTTCTTCTCTTGGTCCTCTGTAGGCCTAGGATGGATGATTTCCTCATGATAATTTTCATTAATGAATAGAGGACAGGGATCTTCTGTATGTTCTTGGAAATCCTACATATCCAGCTCAGAACTTGATTCATAGCTATCATATACGAGTTGGCTGCTCCCCATGGTATCAAAATGTGATGTAAGGATCTGTTGCTCTTCATCCAAATACACCATTATTTATTCATTTAAATCTAAGACAACATGCACATCAGGAGCATAATGTAAGGCCTCTACAATTATAAAATCTTCAATACTATCACCATCCATAGGGCTGTCAAGAACATATTACTCAAGGACTGGAGAATCTTCTGCACTTTGTTTAGATTCCAACCTTTCTATTTTAGCAGCAAGATATTTTACATGTTCCATCAGCTCACCCAAATCATCTTCTTCCTCCTCATGGTATTTGTCCTTACATATTTCATTAGAACCAACCATATCTTGATCACTGTATTCATATTCCTCACAACAATTATGACAAATAAACTCAGAGGAATAAAACGTTTGACTATGCCTATTGAAGACTGTATGAAATTCTCTTAGTGAGGAGATTCTAGTAGGGGGTAAGGAGTGGTACCATTCACGATCATCCCCTGCTAATGAGAACATGAAGATATTCATTAATACATATTCATGATGTATCTCCCACTAGTGCATGAGTTCATGAAAATCACTGAGATGCTGAGCAGGGTTATCCTCTTTACGCTCTAGAAATATGGGCAAATAATCACCCCATTCATCCATAGTAGGGACAACATTAGGAAAACTAGGAACAACATAGAAATTGAAAGGAGAAAACCTTCGAGCCAAAATGGCTTCCATATGAAAATGTGACTTCTTAAAACTGTGGAGTCGCCACTAAATTCTTTAAACATGGAGTTGCCAGGTGAAAGATATGCAGTCTAAAAGTGTCTGGTCTTTGTTCACCATCAAAGACTGGATATGATCATTTTCGTTCTCCCAAGGAACTTTTCAATCCAGGACAACGTCCAAAATCCTTCTCGAGAAAGATTTACTTTATTGATAATATTATCTGGGTGAGCTTCAGGTGTAGCCAGAGGCAGTTGTGGAGTAGACCTCCTGTGTCTTCCTTTCAGAGGCACAACTGAAACAGTGGAGTCTCCAGGTGTAAGATGCAATATTCAAGTCATGGATATCTGACGCACCTTCAGAATAAGAATTTCTTTGTCGTTCTTACCCAAGGAAATGTCTTCAATTCGTTCACCGGTAATCATGCCAAGAATGTTATCACTAGAATTCACCTCCAGATTGTGTTGGAGGTAAGCCAAGTACCCATCAGAGTTTAGGTGGATGTTGGTTTTATATGGATGGATTTCAATGAACAAAACTCAGAATCTGAATGATGTTTCAACACAGAACTGGACAAGAAATGTGTAGGGAAGTGAGGGCCACATTAAATTCAGTCAGGAAAATTGATTTAAATAGAGAGCAGAGGGAAGACTTAGTGAGAGAATTGAATGAGACCACTATGGGAATCCGACCTTCCAGCAGCTCAAAGATGAAAAACTCAAACTCAAGAGTAGTCCTGAATTAGTGCTTTAGACACTGATATGTGTTGCAAGCAACACAGTCACAACAACATAATGATCAAACCTCCATCATCCTACAACCATGATAGCTCTACTGGATCCTCCATGCCCGAGCCATCCAGTGTGAGAGGGAAAAGAAAACATATGGAAATGAGTGAAACTGATCACGACACCGCCATGATCAAACCTACATCATAACAACATAACGATCCTCGGTTGGATCCTCCATGCCCAAGTGTTTCAAACAACATTTAAAGAAAAAATGGAAAGAAATAGGAAATTGACTTCTATTAACATGAAAGTATCAAATTGATTACATAACCAAAGAAAAACTCTAGAATCACAAGCATTACAAAATTGGGAGCTCTACTCAACCAAGGACCTCCTTTCAAAATGACTCAAAACTACATATATATACTCAAAATATTTATCCACTACAGTAGAGGCATGCTTGAGATTCTCATCCATACATTGTGTCTTCTCGGTCATACTATGCATGTAGTCTTCTTTGTGCACTGATCCTTCTATCATACGCAAAGTTTTACATCTGGAATTTCCCTGTCAGACTATCCATGCAACTTATATGCCACACACAAGATCAGACTGTCTGGGCTAACAAACTACCTCATGGTCAGACTTTTTTGACTTTCCATTCATGGGGGGAGATGATGTTTCAATGACCTCCCCCACCTTCATAACTGCTTTATCTAGATCGGGACGGGCGAGAGTCAACTTGGCACATGGAGAATTTGGATAAAATTCATATGGTGGATTTTTAAACCCCTTTTCTCGCATTTTCTCTGCCCAGGGGAAAAATCCTTAGGGAAAACACCCCCTTTACAAAGATATGTGCTAACAGTATCTACTCTAAATTTTGTGATAAATCCTGCAACAATGTTATCTAACCAGAAATCTACTGCCTACGTAAACTTATTATCAACTCCTTGTAACTGCATGATCTCTTAAGGATTCCACTCTAGCTATTTAATCCAGTTTTTGGGATGGTTGTCTTTCAACCTTTTTATCCACTCCTGAAATACATGCGGGAAATCACAGAAAAATACTTCATGCAAGTCATTGAATACGTACTTCTCTAGATATTTGCACGGTGTCAACTTCAGGTTTCTATTGTCTTTCTGCACAAACTCTAGCTCCTTTGTTTTCCACCATCTCTCTATCTCTACCTACGTTGGATTCCATGGTCTCAACCTCCAATTTTAGATTCTCATTCTCTCAACGTCTTGTCTTCCAATCTGTCATTCTTTTGATGCGTCTTCCGAAAGTCTCATACACTCAATCCCATCTTGTTCTAACCAACCAACAACGAAACCATTTGTTGTATTTTTGTCTACTCTTTTACTTAGGATTATTTATTAGTTAGTCTGATCCTACCTTACTATCGTATATTGACCTGGGTTAGTCTGATCCTACCTTAATAATATCCCAAAAAAATCCCTCTAAAACTATCGGCCCCTCTGGTAGACCAGAAGGAAACGCAACACAACAAATGTACTGTGCAATATCACCTGAGATAACTCTATGGGTGCCTGCAATAATTAGGCATTTGCAACCTAGGAATAAGTGGAGATTTGTGGTTGTATATTTTCATCTTTATTCATTCATTCTAACATCTAATTATAGCATTCATTCTATTCATGCATGTGGAATACCATATCTAACTAGTTAATTCATTCATCTAACATTCACCATTTGACATCAATAAAGACACATGCATTCATCCATGCAACACAAGTGTTACTGTGGTTCACCCCCTCCTGGGCTATGTCCATAAATATCTGGCTCTCAAGATCTTTATTATGGTTCAGTAATATGTCACACCGCGCATGTTTACAATCTTAGATCTCACTATTCTCAATAGGCTCATCAATCCTTGTGAGGTTGACTAGATCGCACCAGGATCCTCAGCCTGTGATCTAACCCTCGGAATCGAGTCACCCATACCTTTCCTATATCACCATCTAATGACTCATACCGTTCTTACAACTTTCTTCCTTCCGTTCTCTACTCTTGTCCTCTCTTCTTCTCTATCTCTTCCTTCGTTCCTCTTCTCTCTCTAAGTACTACCTATTAATATTCTTGGTTCATTAGCCAGTATAATACATTACAAAAACCCTAACCCTAGCGTCATTAGGTATTACTTGTATGCGCACCTCCCTGTTTCCCTTACACATGCTTCTTTTCCTTCCAGTTGTCCTTTCCTCCTCTCATGCTTCTCTTCCCAAAAATAGCCTTTTTCTTTTGACTAGGCCTGCATCTAACAAAGACCATCCATGCTCAGGCCGCAAAGAAGATTCAATCATGATCATGATCAGTCAATGAAGAAATTCAGAAGGATTGCACAAAAAAGAAGATCATCCACTCCCATGTATGCAAATTTATTTTATGGTCATTTTTTTTATTTACTAATTTTGGACATAAGGTTGCAGATTGGAGGTATTATAAAAGAAATGTTCAAGTAATAAATGCCTATGTGTCCCCATGTGACATTGAATGTTACAAATTTCATAACTATGGACACATATCTAGTGATTGTAGAAGCATGATCGATACTTCCATGAAAGAGAACACTAGTATCAGATATAATAAAATCTGGATTAGAAAACATGAAGAACAAGTGAACAAAGACCAGGTCCCAGAGATCACAAGATTGGAAATAAAATGAGATGAAGAACATTCTATAGAGAAAAGGAAATATGTCAGATACAGAAAGGTTTGGAAAATAAGGAATAGGTTCAAGAGATTGTAATTTCAGGCATTGTAGTGAAAGATGAATCTACAGACAGAAGGAAAGAAGTCAGAGCTCAGAGAGATGATGAATATACCAATGAAGATGATGATGAATACACATCAGAGAAAGAATTTTTCTGAGCCATCCGGCTTAGAGACTCCTAGATAATATGAATAATAGATAGGGGGAGTCTATGTGGTAGTTGAGACAGACCAAAGAACCTTCCTACGAGCATCTTGTAGAGTTTGAGTAGACAGACTTAGTGCATTCAGTTAGCAGAAGTACAATATGAGAGATCAATTAGTTTATGTAGTACTTCATGATAGTACAATGACATTTGAGTCAAAAGTATGGATATATGTGTAGAAGAGTCTTGGACAGTATGGAAAGAGATCGATTCATAAGAACACTTAGCAGGTTTGGAAAGATATATGATAGTGGATGAGATCATGGATTCCAAATTGACAGATATTTTTCAGACACATGCAGTTCATACAACAATTTACATTCAAAATAGAGTAATTCTCATAAACAATAATGACAAAACTCCCTACGAGCAATGGAAAGGAAGACCAACAAATGTGAATCACTTCAGAATATTTGGAAGAAAATTCTACATCAAAAGAGAAGATGGCAGAATGGGAAAGTTTGACTCTCATGTGTACAAAGGAGTACTTGTTTTTTACTCAAGTACAAGGAAAGAATACAAGTGTTACAATATGAGATTGAACAAAGCTGTGGAAAGCATCAATGTAACAATTAATGAAACAGGTGGACAAGAATCAAAGGAAGATGAAAATGAATCAGTGGAATGAATTTACGAAGAAGAAGAAAAAGATGAATAAGAAGTAGAAGAGGAAGAGGAAGAAGATCAGACAAAAGTAGAAGAGAAAGTTCAACAAGTGCCTCCAAAGACACCTAGAAAATGAGTACAAAAGAATCATCCTTCAGATCAGATTATTGGAAACAAGGATGTAGGAGTTGAGAATGGAAGAAGAATTTGTTCACTGGAACAAATGCACCTAGCACTCTTATCTACGATTGAACCAAACAGTTTTGAAGAGGCTAGGAAGGATGAATTCTAGAATAAGGCCATGAATGAAGAATTGGATCAAATAGAGAAGAATGAAACTTGGGAATTGGTTCCAAGACCAAGGAATATTAATGTGATTGACACAAAGTGGGTTTTCAGAAATAAATTGAATGAATATGGATATGTTACAAGGAACAAAGATAGATTGGTATGTAAAGGATACACACAGTTTGAAGGAATCAACTTTGAAGAGACATTTTCCCCAGTTGCTAGAATGGAAGCAATATGATTTCTCATAGCTTATGCATGCTCCAAGAATATTAAATTGTATCAGATGGACGTGAAATCAACATTTCTGAATGGGGAACTTTAATAAGAAGTCTACATTGAACAACCAGAAGGATTTCAGTTGTCAGAGAATGCATATTACGTGTGAAAATTGAAGAAGACCTTGTATGGTCTAAAACAGACTCCTAGAGCATGGTACTCTAGACTGGATAAATATATAAAACAACCAAGTTTCAGAAAAGGAAGTGCAAACAACAACCTCTACATCAAGATAACTCAAGATAGTATTTTATTAATTGAATTTTATGTTGATGTTATTATTTTTGGAAGTAATGATGATAGGTTAAGCCAGAAATTTGCAAAGGATATGCAGAATGAATTTGAAATGTCATTACTTGGAGAACTATCCTTCTTTATGGGTCTTCAGATACGTCAAAGAAACCAAGGAATTTTTATTTCTCAAACTAAGTATATTAGATAAATACTAAAGAGGTTCGAAATGGAAGATTGCAAACCAGTTACCACTCCTATGCAAAGCAGTTGCAAGTTGAGAAAAGATGATGTTTCAAGTCTATAGACTAGAGGAAATACAGGTCAATGATTGGTAGCTTACTATATTTGACAACATCCAGACCATATGTAATGCAGACAGTTGGACAAGTGGCATGATTTCAAGCAGCACCAAAGGAATCACATGTCTTAGCAGTGAATAGTATTTTTAGATAGCTCAAAGTAACATAAGAGTTTGGATTATGGTATCCAAAAGGAAAGGATCTATCACTTATTACCTACACAGATGCATATTGGGCAGTTTTCATTGATGACCGATGAAGCACCAATGGAGAATCATTCTACTTGGGTGAGTGTTTAGTATCTTGGCTAAGCAAGAAACACTCATCAGTATATTTATCTACAACCAAATCAGAGTATATTGCAGCAACAAGATGTTGTACACGGGTTCTATGGATGAAGTAAACTCTGACAGATATACAGGTTGAGTATGATGATCCCATTCCAATATATTGTGATAATACAAGCACCATCAATATCCCAAAGAACCCAGTGATGCACTCCAAGATGAAGAACATTCCAATCAAGTATCACCTTCTATGAGAACATGTTGCAAAGAAGAACATAAGGGTTCAATATATGGGCACAAAATAACAAGTGGAAGACATATTTACAAAACTTCTTCCATGGGAAGCCTTTGAGTATCTTCACTAGAGACTCAGAGTAATTTCTACTCCAAAATGAATGCTTTTGAATTCTTATCTTATATGTATTAGATTTACATGAGGAAGTACCATAAAGAGGAATGTTCAGGTTGGGAGATTAGTTTTAGGAAGAGTTTAGTCAGGGGGAGAAGCCCTAGAAGGAAAGATACATTTTCCATTGATGACAAAGGGGCAGATATTTATCAGATGCAAAGGTAAATGCTTGGATAAAGAGCACAAATGCATGGTTCTAGGGGGAGTGATGGTCACAGGGGTAGCATGAGTGATATGAATTCAGTATTGCATCAGAGTGTTTCCATCAATGCCAAAGGGGGATATTGTTGATTATTTGGGTTGGTTGTCATTGATGTCAACCCTTGAAGAAAGTCACGTAGTGAATTATAGTAGCACAAAGTTTTGGGTAATGGACCCAAGTTTGTTTGATGTATAATGGTATGAGTTTTAATATATTTGAAGGTAATACTATTCTAGATGGATAGTACATGTCATTCTATTTCTGGTGGTATGTGGAACGTCACATAACTCCTCACGGTTAGAGATTTATGGCCATGTGAAGCTGGAGAACCCTCATGAGTCATCTAGAAGCCCCAAAAGGTCAAAGTAGTCAAAGTGGTTGCAAAGAAGAAATTATTTAAATAATAAATTGAAGTGATGAGTTTACTATAATTCAAAGTGGATACAAAATAAATTATTTAAATAATAAATTTAATGGAGAAATTAGTAAGTGGACAAGTGGTTAGAAGTGGGTTATCCCTAAAATAAGGAAAGTGGTTTAAGATGGTTAGAAGGTAACCCCTTGAGAAAGCTACATAAAAGTATAAATAAGAGGAAAGGGTCTCTCATTTTAATGACACCTAAGAAAATTTAATATATACAAGTGACCAAGGTAACCAAAGGATATCTTAGGCGAATTTCAGAGGGAAGGTGAAGTAAAGAAGGTCGAAATTCAAGGGAGGATAAATTATTTTGATGATGCTTTCTAAGGTATGTTATTTACGGGTCATCTCACCATTTTCGCAATAAATTTTTTCTAGAATGATTCAGACCAAGACATCTGGAGGTCGTTGAGGTAACATATCCAAGCAACTATGATAAAAATTTCATCTTCTAGTTCGTTGTATTTTTGGAGTTACACTCCGTGGAAAATATGGTTTGTGGCTAGTCTTGAAACTAGTCTAAAACAAGTGTTTTGGGTAAAAACGTCATAATGTCTTCATAAAATATCCAACTTCTGTAAGAAAAAATGTACTAGTTAGAGTACAGTCTGTAGTATACTGTGTAGCATATTTAGTTCCATACAAAAAATATTATGTGTGGGGCACGCTCTACAAGTTTGCTCTCTAGAATAAGCTAGAATTCAACAAGGTATGTTATTTTTTTATATAAATCCTTTTATGAGAGGTTCCAAGCAGTGAAACCTGGAGGAGTTGCATAAAAGACACTGAATAACATTGTGTACTATTTTCAGATATTTATTCATTACAGGTACATATTTTTTAGTATTTTAAGTTAGGGTTGTTGACTAATCCAAAAATTAGTCATGTGAGACTAAAGTAACGTTTAATGAAAATGCTAGTCTCTTGTTGTTAAAATTAAGGAAGGTTTGTAGGTATGAGATCATATACACCAGTTCTGTTATAGAATTACAAATCATATTTGGATGATGAAATTGATGAGGGATTTTGGTTGAGGTACATGTTGGGTACATGGTTGAGACAAGTAGTTGATGAGTTAGCACCTACATGAGGTGTATAGTTGATGATGTTGGTACATATTGATGAGTCATAGTTGATGAGTAGTTTATGCATGATTGGTACATACTTGGTACATGGTTGGAGACACTTGTTAGTAGTATTGTTGACACATTGTTTATGGATGATGTTACATACTTGTCTTGGTATATTATTAGACGAACATATTGATCTTGGTGATGATTATGAGTTGTTGTGTTATGCTTGGTTGATGCACATCTTGGTGATATTGTGCATATGGTTGAGATTTGTCTTGGTAATTGATCTTGGTGAGAAGATCTGATTTGATTGATAAGATTGATGAGTTAGGTTGTTTTGATAGGTTGTTTTGATAGGTTGTTTGGATAGGTTATTGTGACAGGTTATTTGTATAGGTTTGGTGCATGGTTGATGCATTTGTTTATGGTATAGGTTGAGGTACACGTTGATGTATGGTACATGTTGGCATAGGTTATTGTTACATGTTGTTACAGGTTGATTGGTACAGGTTTACATCAGTATATCTCACAGTTATAGTGTGATAATGGTTCCATCATTCTACTTATATTTCAGGGCGATTGGACAGGGAAAGGATAGGTGGTTGTAGCCACCTTCCAGTTGTAGCCGTAGAACATAGGGGGTTGTAGCCTCCTTCTGGTTGTAGTCATAGAATTGGGGAGTTGTATCTTCCGTCAGGTTGTAGCCTGTGAAACTAGGGGGTTGGAGTCTCCTTCCAGTTGCAGCTGGAAAACAAGGGAAGTTGGTGCTTCCAATGAATGTAATTCTTAAAGACATATAAGAAAAATCATTTTGTGTTTTTCTCCTGCTTTGGGTTTCCACGTAAAAACAATGGTGTACTGTGTATTTGTATGATTGTTCATTTGTTCATTGTTTATTTACTCTGCAGCTATTCGATGATAATGATACGTTGATATAACACTTGTATTTTGTGGTTAAAAAAGATTAAATTGTTCTATTACTGATTCACCCCCGTCTCTCAGTAATCCAACATCAATATCTGTTAAAAGTAACCTATAGGGGTGGTTCCTTGATCTCTTGGAATTTCCCTTACAATTCCCCTAGGTTGACTTGGGAAGACACACTTATATTGGACTTGTCCATCACTAAAATGATGGGGATATCTATTCAGGTGATAATGATAGGTGTCCCCAGTTGTGTCACACAATGGTTTCTTTGGTTGGGATTTTCCCAAAATAAAAAATATCTGATACAAATTTTGGCGATGTTGCTGGGGAGGATTTTGAATCCCTTCTGATCCCATAATGAAACTTGGCAAACATATACCAAATAATTTACCTTTATCTTTCCTGGCGACTCCATTTGAAGAAAGTTCCCTTTTCACTTTTGATGAGATTTTCATAAATCTCATATGTAGACTCCATAAATTGAGAACCCATATTTCCAAAATACACTTCCCAAAGGAAGGTTTAAGGCTTTCAAGGTTTATCGAAGAACACCTCCTTATAGTTCACATGTTGTCAAAACCTTATTTCAAGGAATTCTTCCTTTTTCCCCAATGGCTCATCCTTGGGTTGACAACCTTTACAAGCCATTGAATATGGAGACCATCTTTGGGTACCCTAATAACATGCCTAAAGAGTCTCACAAGTGGTTACCCAAATTCACCTGAAACATTATTATCACACTTGAAGAGCATCTTGATGCTATTGGTATGGCCATGGAAGATAACAGTATAGAACATGAATATGTTGCAATGAAGTTACTACCTACCTCTCTTGATGAAGATGATAAAAATTGGTTCTAATTATTTCCTGACAATCGCTTGCAATCATATGAGGCTTTCACAAAGTTGTTCAAATATAGATGGACAATGAAGAAGGGCAATGGAATGTTATTACTACAATTAAACCAAATAAAAAATAAAGAGAGAGAAACAGTGAAGGAATTCGATGTTATATTTGGAAACTTGTACAGTCAAATCTCGAAGGACTTGTTCTCTCCAGAAGTATCCTTTCTTCTTCTTTATTTGAATTATTTTGAAGGACAAATTGTTTTTATTCTAAAGGAAAAGATGCCTGAAAATTTGGCAAAGGCCAAAGAATATACTGCATAGATTGAAGAACATATCGTTAGCTCAAAGATTGAGCCTTTTTGGTTTCCTTGTGCTAGATTAGAACCTAAGATAATGATGTTAACCTGTTAGCGCTAAGTAAATCTCCTAGGCTGAGGGGACAAATTACAAAGGTAACCACAAAACCACTTCAAAACTGAAAACTAGCCCTTTCATTTCAGAGAGGGATCTCTCTTGTCACTTGGCCTCTTGGAATATGGATCTTCTCTAAATTTTTAATGTCTAGGTTTTGATTTGATGAAATATTTATGGGGTTTGTTGGCAGGAAGGAAAGGAACGTGTTGGGAAATGGAGTCAACTCTGAAAAAAATTGAAATAGTGATTGGTAGGTAGAGTTCTGAAGGAAGAAAATGAAAGGTAGGTGATGAAATTTCAATATTTTAATTTTTTGTGATAATATTGAAGAAATAAGAAACATATAACATCAATCAGAGAACCAAAGGGATGAATTCTGATGAGTTAAGAAATAAGAAAAAAGTTCAAAATTGCTTGAATCTAAAGCACCATTTAGATTAATTTCACACCCTATAACATCCAATTTTAAACATATGAAAGGTTGTATATGAAGTGATGCAGACGCCCACCCGGCACGTCCGCCCTCACCAGGACCTTTTTCTCCTTAGGCCCGAAGAGATAAAATGCTCTTCAACTCCCTTGTCGAAAGTTTTCTGTACCCACAAAATGCTCGTGGTGATCTTACTTTATCCTATCGGGAAATCGGACCTCGCGTGGTCGCGAGTCCTGCGCTCGGGTCTCAAAATCCCCGAAACCTGATGAATGTTTGCCCGTGCTCTTTTCCTCTTGTCGGCGATTTTTCCGTCAGGAAATCGGTCTTTACGAGGTTGTAGACCTCTTACCTTGCAATCCCCGATTCCTGATTTCCGATGCCACTTGGCATCCACCACATGGCAAGGCTTAGTCTTACGACACCTGTCCTCCACTACAGGCTTCAACCCTGTCGGGAAATCGCGTATCGGGATATCGCGATTCCCGTGGTCGAAGTTCACGAGACTTACAAGTGCTTGAACTCTGATATATCAACACCTATCCTCCACTCAGCATTGTGATTTCTTGGTTATCGTGTTTCGGAGTTTCTCGATTCCTCCGACAACGATTCTCTTGACACCGTGAATCCCGAAATGCCGGACCCCGATGCACGTCCGGGCGCTCTCCTCCACGTCACCCCTCATTGTCGTGCTATCGTTTATCACGTGATCGCGATTTCAATTGTGGTGTTTCCTTTGCATGGGAAAATCACGAATACCAAAACCCTGACTCTCCGGATTACTGACACGTGTCCAGTCCGGGATCTATGGCTATACTCCTTTCGGGAAATCGCGGATCGCGAATTCTCCCTGTGAGAATCCTATGTTCCTGGAACCTCCAATTCTCCAATGAGTCGAGTCCCGATGAGCTATGACTCTTTTCATGCACACTAAATCTTAAACCCTGCGCAACTTCCCTGAGATCTGACGGCTGTCGGGACTTCGCTAATCTCCCCTGCGAATCTTGACCGTCGACTCCTCCCCCTTGAGGATTTCTTGAAAATGACTAAGTGCTTCTGCCGAGACTTTTTCTCCAAGCCTGCGCTTGCAGCTCCTGCTCGAAACCTTCCTCGACATGAACCTTCTACGCTCCCTTTCAACGATATCACAAGGGTTCTATACCTCCTGAGCTTATTCACTCTGACTCCTTCAGAGGAATTTATGCGCACTCCTTGCGCTTGGCATTCAACAACTTATCAAGTGTTGAATACTTCAGACTCTGCGCACTTCCTGCAGCAGCAGTCCTTAGCTCCTTGCTCAGATTCACGACTGAGACTCCTTCTTCTTCGGCCTGTGCCTTCCTTGCACGACTTCAACAACCCAAATCGACTTTGGGCGAACAAGAACAAAAGTTAAACTATCGATCCCTCATCAACGCACTCCTCTGCAGATGAATTCGACTGCACTCTTTGCAGGAATCTCCTGGCTCAGATAGAAAAACAATTGAAACTCATTCTCTCCTATTTCAGACTTCGGTTTGAAACCCTGAAATCACATGCACAGCATATACAAAGAAAATGCATAACCAGAAAGCAAACATTCATAAGCACATAAACAATACACACAAAGAAACAACACCAGCCATGAGTTTGAATCATAATTTCATTCTATTAATTCAACACTGTACATGGGTGTTCTTCACAATGTTATTTGCTTGCTCTTTTCTCCTGAATGCTACTAATTGCTAATTGTTACAATGATACAAAGGAGGGTGTCTATATCCATTTTCCCTCTCGAACTCTAAACTGTCTAATCTGGAAATAAAATCCTATCTACCTACATTAAATCTATTAAATGCCTTCTATCTAATTCAGACAAGAGTGTATGGCTCAAGGTCTGATACAACATACAAAGGAGCTCCTTCATAAAGGATCATTTAAGACTTGCGCTACAATCCCAAAGCATTTTCAAATGTTTGGGTTTGTTTATCCAACTGAACTTTCGCTTGATGTGCTGGCTTGCTTGCTGAGTTGGCGATGCTCCTGCATCATACTCCTCAGCTTGAAAGCTTTCATGGGCTTCTGTCCATGAGATCCTTCACGATCTGTCCATGATTTTGAATCACTACTTCTGTTTCCCAGCTGGCATCCTCCACTGGGTGATTCTTCCATTTGACTAGGTAGTCATAGTATTCTTTCCTCCTGGTCTTTTTACCTACTCGCTTGTCCAGTATACGCTCCATCTACGACTTCTCTGCAATCGACATCTGCTTCCGCCACTGGACTTCTGGCTGCTCATCATTTCCAGCTCCTGCTTCCTCAACTTTATATGGATATAAGTCTGAGACATTGAATGTTGAAGATATTCCGATGTCATCCGACAATTCAATCTCATAAGAATTTTCACCCAGTTTCTTCAGGACTCTGCATGGCCCAATTTTCTTCATCTTTAACTTGTTGTATGTTCCCCTTGGGAACCTTTCCTTCCTCAGGTGTGCTAGAACTAGATCACCAACTTCAAATTGAAGTTGTCTTCGATGCTGATCCGCTCTGCGTTTGTACTCCTGATTTGAATCAACCAGTCGCTGCTTCACCTTACCGTGAAGTTCCTTCATTTCCTCTGTGAATTCTTCAGCGCTTGCGCTGCTAGTAGTAGTCTTCTCTGACTCCCTCAGCTCAGATAATCCTCTTGGTTGTCTGCCATATACTATCTCAAACAGAATTTTCCCTGTGCTTCGATTCACTGAATCATTGTAAGCAAACTCTGCCTGTGGCAACACACTATCCTAGTTGTTGTGGTGCTCTGTCACTAGGCTTCTCAATAAGTCTCCCAGGCTCCTGTTGACCACTTCCGTTTTTCCATCCGTCTGTGGGTGATAATCCTAACTAAATGCCAGGTTAGTTCCTAGCTTTTTCCACAAGGTACTCCAAAAATTCCCTAGGAATTTGATATCCCTGTCTGATACTATACTTTTCAGCAATCCATGGAGTCGAATGATCTCCTTGAAAAACAAGTTCGCGATGTGAGTCGCATCGCTAGTCTTCTGGCATGGAATGAAGTGTGCCATCTTTGAAAACTTGTCCACCACCACAAATATGGAATCAACCCCTCTCTGTGTCCTCGACAGTCCTAATACAAAATCCATGCTTATCACCTCCCATGGCTTCTTGGGTATGGGCAATGGCTGATAAAACCCTGCATTATGCTTTCTCCCCTTTGAATGCTAACAAATTCAACACCTGTCAACAAACCTCTTGACATATGCTCGCATGCCTGGCCAAAAATATGATTCGCTCAGCTTCGCAAAGGTCTTATCTTGGCCAAAATGTCCTACCAAGCCTCCACTGTGATTTTCTTTCATCAAGTTCTCCCTCATGGAGCAATTCGGAATGCACAGTTGATTACCTCTGAACAACAATCCCTCCTGGATCATATAGTCTATCCAAGAACTCCGATCTCTGAGAAATGGATTCTCAGCTGCTTCATAGGCTTCTCCGAAATCTACATCTCCTGCATACATGTCCCTGAGGTTTTCAAAGCCTAATGTTTTGACTTGGAACTCCTGCAACAAAAAACATTTCCTGCTCAAAGAATCAACCACTTTGTTAGCAGTCCTTGAAATGTGTTTAATTACAAATGTAAAATTATGCATATACTCCACCCATTTTGCATGTTTCTGATTCAACTTTTCTTGTTGACTTACAAACTGCAATGCATGATTATCAATATACAATACAAATTCTTTTGGGATCAATTAATGCCTCCACTTCTTCAATGCTTGTATGATAGCATAAAATTCCTTATCATACGTGGAGTATTTCATCTTTGCTTCATCCAGCTTCTCACTGAAATAAGCAACTGGTCTGTCTTCTTGACTCAAGACTGCTCCTATGGCGTATCCTCTTGCATCACACTTCACCTGAAATGTCTTCTTGAAATAAGGAAACACCAACACTGGTCATTCTGTGATCTTCCACTTCAACAGATTGAAGATTTTCTTAGCCTCTGCTGTCCAATGAAAAGACTTATGCTGCTTCTTCACTGTATCCATCATCGCTGCACTAATTCCACTAAAATTCCTATTGAACTTTCGGTAGAAACTAGCCAAACCATGGAAACTCCTCACCTCAAAAACATTCTTGGGTGATGGCCAATTTTTAATCACTTCCACCTTACTTGGATCCATTTTTAATTCATTCACCGAAATGACAAACCCCAAGTAAATGAGCTTTGTCTTCATAAATGAGGACTTCTTCATATTAATCAACAACTTCTCCTGCTATAGCTTCCTCATCACAATGGCCAAATGCCTCAAATGTTCAGCCTTCGTCTTGCTGAAAATCAGTATATCATCCAGATATACAACTACAAATTTCCCAATGAACTCCTTCAGGATTTCGTTCATCAGCCTCATGAATGTACTCGGTGCATTCGTCAAGCCAAACGACATGACTAGCTATTCGTACAATCCTTCATTGGTCTTGAAGGTTGTCTTCCATTCATCGCCTTCCCTCATGCAAATTTGATGGTATCCGCTTTTCAAATAAACTTTTGAAAATAAATTTGCCCCGCTCAGGAAATCCATCAGATCATCCATTCTCGGCAATGGGAACCTATACTTGATGGTGATCTTGTTAATGGCTCTGGAATCTGTACACATTCTCTGGCCTCCATCTTTCTTTGGGCTGAGTACCGTTGGAACGACACACGGACTCAAACTTTCCCTGACCAGTCCTTTATCCAATAACTCCTGGACCTGTTTCTTAACCTCCTCGTTCTCCTGAGGCGTTAACCTGTACGTGGCCTTATTTGGCAAACTAGCTCCCGGTACAAGATCTATGTGATGACTTATGCTCCTCATTGGCGACAACGAATGAGGTAGTTCGTCCACCACTATATCAATGAACTCTTCCAACAGTTCCTGAATTTCTTCCGACAAATCATCCACTCTTGTGCTGGTCCAAATGATTATGGGTTTTCTGACCACAAAGAATTGTGGATCCTCCTTCTTCTTTACTTCTGCCAGAAGTTCCTTCCCACTCATGAGAAGTATCTTGTTGTTCACTTCCGGTTTTACCTCCTTATATTTTATCGGAAGTAACATGTGTGTTCTCCCATTCTTCTCCAGGGTATACATATTCATTTTCCCATCATGAATCACGTTTCTATCATACTGCCATGGTCTCCCCAACTGTAAATGGAAAACATCCATAGGAATGGCATCACATAAAATTTTGTCATTATATCCTCCTATTTTAATTTCAACTAAGCACTATTTAGTGACACTCACTTGATGTCCCTTCTGTAGCCATGAGACTTTATATGGAATCGGGTGATCAGTTGTCTCCAGCTCTAATTTCTCCACCATCTCGGTTGAAATGAGATTATCGGTGCTTCCACTATCCACGATAACTTTGCATTTCCTGTCTTTGGTCTTGCATGCAGTTCTAAACAGTCTACTTCTCTGAGCTGTGTCCTCCACCTCCTTCTCGGGTGTTAAGAGAACTTCACGCATCATCAATGACCTTCCGTCTTCTGCGTCTTCTACTTCAACATCACACCTCTGTGCCTCGACGATGTGAGCTTCTCCTCCATCTTTCCTTCTATTTGGACAGTCAACTGCTTTGTGCCCATTCTTCCCACATGTGTAACATGTGATTACTCCTCCTCTTCCTCTACCTCGACCTCTAGTACGAGGAAAAGTGTTTGCATCAGCATAATCTCCTCGCTGATCAATTTGTTTCCTTCTCTGTTCAGCATGTGGCCCTCGCTGTGAGGTTCCACCTCTTTCAACTTTACCTTGAGGTCTCTTCCACTCCTCCTTGGGCTTCTGGAATTTATCCTGGGCAACTGCTTTGCCTCTCGGCTGACTTCTGCCTCGGACTCACTGACCTTGCTTATGGCTCAGCTTCTCTTCGGCTTTCAGAGCCATCTGATAAGCATCCTCAACTGTTCGGATGGTTGCCATACTTAATTCATCTTGAATTTCATACCTTAGGCCATTCATATACCTGGCAACTTTTTCATCATCGCTCTCCCGATGACCTGCTCTGATATTGAGCTTGTAAAAGTCCTCGGTATACTCTTTTACCGTCATCAACTTCTGTCTCAGGTTCTGCATTCTCCTGAACAGTGTGATCTGATAATCCCTTGGGATGAATTTTTCCTTCATCTTCGCAATCATTCGATCCCAACTTTTGATTTTTTGTTTACCTTTGGAACATCTATCTGTCTAAAGCTCATCCCACCATAATGTTGCATGTCCTTTTAGTTTAGTGACAACATGCCTTACCTTTTTATACTCTTCGATATCCTCGTAATCGAAGTAGGTATCAAGAGCTCTAATCCAATCCAACAGCTCTTCTGCATCCAGACTTCCTTCATAAGTTGGAATGTCCATTTTGGTCTTTGAACTCATCCTGGAAATGGCTTTAATCAATCGCTCATTGGTTGCATCTTCGACTACAACTTCTCCTTGTTGTTCAGCTTCAGCTTCACCTTCGGAGTCACTTAGATCTCCATCATTTGTCGTGCGTCTCTGTGCTGCTTCCATATCTTCCAATCTCACTCTGAGATCGCGTATCTGCCTCTCCATCTCTGGGTTCTCTGTCGGCCTACCTCTTCTTCGCATATCCCTATCTTCTGGATCAGGCGATTTCATTTCTCTTCTGGGCGGCATGGTGAAATTCCCTCTTTTCTCTCTGTCGCAGAAAACAAAGAGTTCCCACTCTGATACCACTTGATGCAGACGCCCACCCGGCACGTCTGCCCTCAACAAAACCTTTTTCTCCTTAGGCCCAAATGGATAAAATTCTCTTCAAATCCCTTGTCATAAGTTTTCTGTACCCACAGAATGCTCATGGTGATCTCCCTTTATCCTATCGGGAAATCGGACCTCGCGTGGTCGCGAGTCCTGCGCTCGGGTCTCAAAATCCTCGAAACCTGATGACTGTTTGCCCATGATATTTTCCTCTTGTCAGCGATTGTTCCATTAGGAAATCGGTCTTTACGAGGTTGTAGACCTCTTACCTTGCAATCCCCGATTCCCTATTTCCGATGCCACTTGGAATCCACCACACGGAAAATCTTACTCTTCCGAGATCTGTCCTCCACTACAGGCTTCAACCTTGTCGGGAAATCGCGTATCGGGATATCGTGATTCCCATGGTTGAAGTTCACGGGACTTACAAATGCTCAAACTCTGATCTATCAACACCTTTCCTCCACTCAGCACTGTGATTTCCTGGTTATCGCGTTTCAGATTTTCGTGATTCCTTCGACAACGATTCTCTCGACACCATGAATCCCGAAATGTCGAACCCCGATGCACGTGCGAGCGCTCTCCTCCACGTCACCCCTCCTTGTCGCGCTATTGGTTATCGCGTGATCGCGATTTCAATTGTGGCGTTTCCTTTGCATGGAAAAATCCCGAATACCAAAACCCCGACTCTCCGGATTACTGACACGTGTCCAGTCCGGGATCTACGGCTATACTCCTTTCGGGAAATCGCAGATCGCGAATTCTCCCTGCGAGAATCCTGTGTTCCTGGAACCTCCGATTCTCCGATGAGTCGAGTCCCGATGAGCTCTGACTCTTTTCATGCGCGCTAAATCTTAAACCCTGCGCAACTTCCCCGAGATCTGATGGCTATCAGGACTTCGCTAATCTCCCCTGCGAATCCTGACCGTCGACTCCTCCCCCTTGAGGATTTCTTGAAAATGGCTAAGTGCTTCTGCCGAGACTTGTTCTCCAAGCCTGCGCTTGCAGCTCCTGCTCGAAACCTTCCTCGACACAAACCTTCTATGCTTCCTTTCAACGATATCACAAGGGTTCTATACCTCCTGAGCTTATTCAGTCTAACTCCTTCAGAGGAATTTATGCGCACTCCTTGCGCTTGGCATTCAACAACTTCTCAAGTGTTGAATCCTTCAGACTCTGCGCACTTCCTGCAGCAGCAGTCCTTAGCTCGTTGCTCAGATTCATGACTGAGACTTCTTCTTCTTCGGCATGTGCCTTCCTTGCATGGCTTCAACAACCCAAATTGACTTTGGGCGAACAAGAACAAAAGTTAAACTATCGATCCCTCATCAACGCACTCCTTTGCGGATGAATTTGATTGCACTCTTTGCATGAATCTCCTGGCTCAGATAGAGAAACAATTGAAACTCATTCTCTCCTATTTCAGACTTCGGTTTGAAACCCTGAAATCACATGCACAACATATACAAAGCAAATGCATAACCAGAAATCAAACATTCATAAGAACATAAACAATACACATAGAGAAACAACACCAGCCATGAGTTTGAATTAGAATTTCATTCTATTAATTCAACACTGTACATGGTTGTTCTTCACAAAGTTCTCTACTTTCTCTTTTCTCCTGAATGCTGCTAATTGCTAATTGTTACAATGATACAAAGGAGGGTGTCTATATCCGTTTTCCCTCTCGAACTCTAAACTGTCTAATATGGAAATAAAATCCTATCTACCTGCATTAAATCTATTAAATTCCTTCTATCTAATTCAGACAATATCGTATGGCTCGAGGTCTGATACAACATACAAAGGAGCTCCTTCATAAAGGATCATTTAAGACTTGCGCTACAATCCCAAAGCATTTTCAAATGTTTGGGTTTGTTTATCCAACTGAACTTTCGCTTGATGTGCTGGCTTGCTTGCTGAGTTGGCGATGCTCTTGCATCATGAAGGGAAAGAAAGATATAAAAACATACGTGAAAGGAAACACATACTTCAGGTCATCAACACATGAATCTTTGGTATGAAAAAACTCTAGACATCTCCACTTGTATCCTTTCAGATTCATAAATGGTTACAATGATCAGTACAAGTTGTTCTTTGTGTTTCTACCAACCCCTTTGCACATTTAAAATGCTAAAATATATAAAGGAAAGACTCTTCCTCAAGTTGAGGATGTATAGCTCAACCACTGTCCTACAGTTTTGGATCTAGTTACATCAAAATAGGAACAAACTCAAAATTGTCTGCTAAGAAATAAGAGTCAATTTTATGGACAATATGGGTCAAAGATAAAATCATATCTCTCGAATCATAATAGTTGTTACAAAAATGAGATATTTTTTTATGAACGAGACTATTATTGACAAAATCCTCTTTCAGTTTTCCAAAATTCCTCTCCATAATCTTGGGATTTGCACCCAAAGATAATGACTAAAAAAGGAAATCAATAAACATTTAAATTTGACAAATAGAATGAAAAGATCCCTTAGCGTCCCAAAATATGACACCTGTGTAAAAACAAAGAGATGTTTTTGTTATTCAGTTCATTTTTGATAAAAACCTATTTTTTTTTCAAAAATTCTTCTCCATATTTTCAGAATCAGCACCCAAAAATGATTACTAAAATAGGAAAACATTAAATGCTTAAATCTGGAAAATGGGCTGTAAAGATTCATTCGAATCTCCCAAACTATGAAACTTGTGTAAAACATGAGAGAGTTTTTTGTTATTGAGTTAATTCATGACAAAAACCTCTCTCGATATTTCCAAACACCCCTCCAGTTGGTCAGAAAATGATCTTTAATTTTACCATTAAATTGTCATTTATGTAGTGTACCCTACAGACTTTGTGTAGTGTGTTTGCACATCATGTAATCTTTTCAATTTTTATGATGACTTGTGGATTCAAATAGGAGCTGGATTTGGAGACCGATCTGAGGTTCAAAATGTTTTACAAAAACCATAAAAACTTTGGCATTTGATAACATTATCTCCAATGGGGATGTTGTCCTCCTTGTGAGGCAACAAAGAACAATATACCAGGTGCCTTATCCATTGGGATTATCCCATTCCCTGTAACCAACTCATTTTGTAACTGAATCCAAACTGCAAACTAGAACTTGAAGTTATTTCACCCTGCTGACTATAAACTGAATATTGAAACTGAATTAAAAATTATGTTGGAAATATTGTCATTGATGGAAAAGGATGAGACAAAGGAAGAACAAGAGTTTTCATGTAAGAAAATCAGTGTATGGTTGAGTTTTGGATGGGCGCATATGATCGCTGAAGAGGGTGGTCGACAGCCGTCAGATCTGCAGAAGCTGCGCAGAGGTTAAGCGCAGGAGTAGGCATGCAGAAGAAAAGATCTAAGCCGTAGGATCTGAGAAGAAAACCCGACAGGTGTCGGATCTGTAAGAGTCACACAGGGGTTAAGTCCTACTGTGCAGAGGAGAAATCCCAGACAAGTCATCGGGATATTGGAGAGAGAATCCTAGTCGTTGATTTGGGTAGGACACACGTCAACATTCTGGTGAGGCATCGGGATATTGGCCATCGGGAAATCGGGGATCCCGGTGACAAGTGAGTCGAGACATCGAAAGTCTTGAAATCCCAGAGGAATAGGGACCGCCAATCTACAAGGACAGGTGGCAAAGGATCAGGCGCCGCCGGAGTTTTTCTCATCGGAGAATCGGGAATCGGAGTTTCATGAGTCCCGTGTTCAATTACAACAGAAACCCCAAAATCGTGATGAAAGAAATCCCGACTGACCCTGAACCGTCAGATCAACATGTGATCTAGACTGTCGATCCAACTCACATCAGATAGGGACACGTGGCACAACCAGGCAATGACAGGTGTTAGGCAGATTCAAAACTTCAAGCACATGAAAGTCACGAATCAGAGTGACACGTGGCAATATCTAACATGTGTCAAACCACGAGTGACATCAGAAGAGTATCGGGAATCGGGGATCGGGACTTTGAAATGTTCAATTCACTTGACAATGAAAACTCTAAAATCGCGATATGAAATTTCACGATTTGATCGCAGCCGTCAGAGGAAGAATGAGATCTGGACCGTTGATTTCCTTCAAAGGAGCGTCAAGATTTGGACGATCGGGAATCCCGCGGGTGTATGCATTGAGGCATCACAAACCCCGTAGCCCCGACAGGTTAAGTTTGTGGTCACGGTGTGACGGTCACATTGACCAGGAGCTAAGCTCAGGAGGGCTAGCGTATGGAATGTCAAAACCCGATTTAAAAAGGCACGCGTAGGTTTAATTCAAATTTAAAAAAAAAAGGAGCACGATTTCCCCTGAGCAATAAATATGGGACCCGATGAGCATTGAATGGTTCCTTGACCCATGGGCTTAATAAGGGGTCGATGCCCTGTCTATAGGTGATTTGAAGAAGCAAAGTAGGACAGTAAGGACGGTAAGGACGGTAAGGACGGTGATAGGTTGCAGGGGACCCTTTTGGAGGATATGGAGGCCATTTTTCTGACAGTAGGCACATCTACAGGTCGTTGAGGTCATTTGTGTAGGCGGCAGAAAAGTTTGAAGTGGGAGGAACCTCATTGTAGCAGTTGGGTGGCAGATCTACAATGAATCCGGTGTGAAAATTGATGAAACGCGATCAACAATGAGTCTGAGGGTTAAAGCCTTTAGTAGAAGCATCCTACCAGTAGAAACTGGTGCTATCTTCAGGGGGTTGAAGCTCCCTTCCAGGAAAGGCTGGTAAACGAGAGAAGATTGGAGCCTTCTGCAAGTAAAAGCCTGCGTACTAGTGAGAGTCTAAATTAGTACAATGTTGTAAAACGTTTTCTTAATAATAATTATTGAAGACAGAGACAACGACAGCGATGGTTTTCTCCCGGTTTGGGTTTCCACCTTAAATCCTGGTGTTCATGTGTATTACTCGTGTGTGTTGGTTTATTTGTTATTTACTGCATTGAATTACTGCTTAATAGACATCTAATGAATGAAGAAATTCATAATAAGATCTTTGAATGCACTCATGTTTTCTTAAGACTATACAATAGCTGGTCTCTATAAAGTAACCTAAGGTTTTCAAAGAAATAAAAGAGGAAACTAATTGATTGCTCAAAATACTGATTCACCCCCCCCCCCTCTCAGTTTTTCTCAACAATTGGTATCAGAGCAGGTTCTTCTGAAAAAGGCTTAGCCGCTAGAAGGAAGATCAATCAAAATGAGCAATCAAGATGGAATAGCATCTATCAGGCCTCCACTCTTCAATGGAAACAATTTAATCTTCTGGAAAAAAAGGATGAGATCTTATCTTCAGTCTCTGGGAACAGATGTATGGGCTATTGTTGAAGGAGGATATCAATATCCATCTGCAGTACCAACAGATCCAATAGAAAGAAAAATCTACGAAACAAATGCAAAAGCAGTCAATGCTCTGTTAGGAAGCCTAACTGAATCAGAATTTGTCAAAGTCATGCAGTTGAATACAACAAAGGACATATGGGACAAAATCATTCTGAGTTATGAAGGTGATGCAAAGGTAAAAAGTGCTAAACTGCAAACTCTCAGAATTCAATATGAGAATCTTAAAATGAATAATGAGGAAAGCATTGCCAATTTCTTTTTACGTCTTGATGATATTGTAAATCGCATGAGAAATCTGGGAGAAACAATAACCAAATCTACTTTGGTAGAAAAAAAATTAAGATCCCTAACTACAAAATTTGAATCAAAAGTATCATCTCTTGAAGAAAAGCAGGATCTTCAAAATCTTACTGTGGTACAACTACATGGCATACTAACTGCTTATGAAATGAGAAGAGGAGGACCATCTGAAGTCAAAGAAGTAGTCTTTAGAACTTCTACAAAAGGAAAGGAAGTACAAATAACAGAAGGATCAGGGTATATCTCAGAGGAAGATGAGATAAACTTCGTAAGGAAACTTCAAACTGGGACAGGACGGTTCAGAGGTAAGCTTCATTTCAAATGTTTTGATTGTGGAAGAGTTGGCCATTATGCTGCTAAGTGTCCTTATAAAGAAACACATAAAAAGGGGAAGGAAGTAGCAAGAAGGAATACAAATCATTTTAGTTCTAAAAAGAGTCTCTATACTCATGAAGATAGTGATGGGTTATCTGATAGTGAGGAAGAATGTGAACAATACCTTAGACTTCTCATAGCATTTGAAAAATGATCTAGAGAAGAAAAGGATACATTTGAGGATGCTCTAGAAGACAGTGACTTTCTTGATGAAAACAATAAACTCAAAATCTGTTTAGAAGAGAGTAAAATCACTATAGAAACTCTAAAAAATTAGCTTGAAGAAAAGGAGAAACATAATGAGAAATTAGAGTGTGA
>ML779438.1:164317-191493 GCA_009831015.1 Picea engelmannii | reverse complement strand
ATTGGCACACAATCCTACTCTAATCTACTAAAGACAATTGTTGAATAAAATAACACTGAAATTCCATTACAAACAGTCAAGTATCTCCTCAGCTAACATGGCTTCTTGACTGTTCTTCAACAAGATCAAGATTGGAACATGTAACAACAAAGGCAATTCATGCTGTAATTTGTCTCTAAAGGGAAAAAATGGCTGAAAATTTAAGTTGAAACACTCCTTCATATAGTCCGCTATATGATCTTTGAAATCAAAGGACAAAGACAATAATGTATCTTTTTGGTTCTACTGAAATGAAGATTCAAAAGAAAGACCCTGAAGTTGAATAGTTAGGGGTATTTCCTAATCTTTTAAAACCTCAAGCTCTTTCTGAACGTCCTTGACAAATTCATCTAAAAACTGGATTTTATCTTCTGAATTGCATTTACATGAATTTAAATAAGAAGAAAAAAATGAAGAAAATGTTTCTTCCACTTCCTCAAAGGTGTATGTATCGTTCCATTCTCTAAAACCTTGAATGGAAAGTGAGTCTGCTACAAAATCTACTTTTTCCATCCATGTTTCCAAGAAAATAACCCAAAAAAATGAAACAAGTATTATGGATTTGGCGAGTAAACCTTCAACCCAGCTTCTACATTTTCCTTGGAACGAATCATAAAACAACAAAAGTAATACATCTTCATTTTTTTATTCTAATAAGCTCAATAAATTCACAAAAAAATGATATATGCTTGAAAGTCAAACTCAAATCGTCACAATTAAATTTTGGACCATTACTTAAATAATATAAAGGATTTGGAAAACCATAACTTTGTAAAAACTCCAAACATGCATACCTTGAAATAATTTTAGCAGCATTTGATTTCTTCATTAAATCCAGTGGACTCACTAGTACCTTTTTCAAGCTTTAAAACCTTCAGACAGTGAAGTCACCATTGATACTCTGACATATGGATATAAATAATAATGGAGTCGCTAGGTGGGTGATTTACAACCTCTTTGTGTCTAACTATTGTCCATCATCAACAATCAGACCTGAAATTTATCATTTATCCCAGGGAATATTTCACCTTCGCTCCACAACAACGGCACCGAAATGTTAGCAATAAGTAAATTTCCTAGGTTGAGGGGACAACTTACAACGGTAACCTCAAAACCACTTCATAACTGAAAACTATCCATTTTAGTTCAGAGAGGGATCTCTCTTGTCACTTGGTCTCTTGGAAGATGGATATTCTCTAAAGGTTTAATGGTTAGGTTTTGATTTGATGAAATATTTTTGGGGTTCGCTGGTAGGAAGGAAAGGAACTTGTTGGGAAATGGAGTCAACTCTAAAAAAAATTGAAATAGTGATTGGTAAGTAGAGTTCTCAAGGAAGAAAAGGAAAGGTAGGTGATGCACTTTCAGTGTTTTAATTTTTTGTGATAAGATGGAAGAAATAAGAAACATATAACATCAATCAGAGCACCAAAGAGATGATTTTTTGTGAGTTAAGAAAGAAGAACAGAGTTCAAAATTGATTGAATATAAAAAACCATTTAGATGAATTCCAAACCCTTTAAAATCCAATTTTAAACATATGAAAGTTTGCAGATGAAGAGAAAACAAACTAGAAAAACATACATGAAAGGAAACAAATACTTCAGGTCATCACCACATGAATCTTTGGTATTAAAAAACTCTGTACATCTCCACTTGTATTCTTTTAGATTCAGAAATTGTTACAATGATCAGTACAATTTGTTATTTGTGTTTCTGCCAACCCCATTTCACATTCAAAATGCTCAAATATATAAAGGCAAGACTCTTCCTCAAGCTGAGGATATCGATCTCAACCACTATCCTATAATTTTGGATATAGTTACATCAAAATAGGAACAAACTCAAAACTGCCTACTAAGAAATAAGAGTCAATTTTCTGGAAAATAGGGGCCAAAGATAACATCATATATATCGAATCATGATAGTTGTTACAAAAATGAGAGTTTTTTTGTGAATTATCTCATTATTGAAAAAATCCTCTTTCTGTTTTCCAAAATTCCTCTCCAAAATCGCAGGATAGACGCCCGAAGATAATGACTAAAACATGAAATCAGTAAATATTTAAATCTAAAAAATAGGTTGAAACGATCCCTTCGAATATCCCAAAATATGACACCTGTGTAAAAATTGAGAGACGTTTTTGTTACTCAGTTCATTTTTGACAAAAAAATATTTTGGTTTTCAAAACGTCTTCTCCATATTTTCAGAAGCAGCGCCCAAAAATGATGACTAAAACAGGAAAACATTAAATGCTTAAATCTGGAAAATGGATTGTAAATATTCATTTGAATATCCCAACTATGATACTTGTGTAAAAAATGAGAGAGGTTTTTGTTATTGATTTAATTCTTGAAAAAAACCCTCTGGGTTTTTCCAAAATCCTCTCTAGCTGGTCATATAATGATCTTGAAGTTTACCACTAAATTTCCATTTTCATAGTGTGCCCTGCAGACTTTGCGTAGTGTGTTTTCACAATGTGTATTATTTTCAATTTTTTTGATGACTCGTGGAGTCAAATAGGAGTCAGATTTAGAGACCAATATTAGGATCAAATTGTTTTACAAAAATCATAAAAAGTTTGGCATGTGATAACACAACCAACAGTGTACAAGATCCAGTCACACTCTTCCATCTGCAACATCAATCTGGTCTTGGTCAGGACCTTCTTCATCTCAAGGATGGTCTTTGTTCTGTCCTCAATTTATAATTCTTCTAACTCCTACTTGTTTTTGGAGTTTAGAAATATGACAAGTTCACTGGCCTCTGTGGGTCTTTCTCCTAACTCTTCCTTGATGATATCAATTGCTCCTCTGGCCTTCTATACTAACTCATGTTGTTCAAATATGATCTGTATGGATGGCCATATTTCTGACATTGACTTGCTAATATCTACCCAAATATTTTACTTAGCTTGGGATAAGGTTTTTTCCATGGCAGTCTCTTTTTATAGTTGATGTAACTTTTGACTAAGCCTTTGAGACGTATGCATTCTACCTGGTGATTGGCCTATAACATTGACTTCATCTCCTGCAGGTTATTTACCTCTTCCTATAATTTTCTGATCTCTTCCCCTTGGATGGACATGTCTTCCATGGATTTTACAAGTTTCGCAGATGCATTTGAAACCTGTACTAGGATTGCTAATGGAATTTATGTTGATGTGGATGATTCTATTGTTATGATTCTTTTCAGAGGGACTACCTCCAATGGGATCACGACCATATTCACATTCTTTTCTTTTTCCTTTATCAATTTATCCAGTTCTTCTTCCATTTCTCTTATTTGAGTATTTTGTTCCATGATTAGCTTCAACATTTCTTCTTTGTGGCCTTCGGTCTCAACCACTTCTTTGGATTTTGAATCTTTGTAGATGGAAGCTTCCTTTTATTTCTTATAGATGCTATATCAAAATTATTCTTCTTTAATAACTCATCTACTGCCTTGACATTTGTTGGGTCATAACCAATCTTCAACACCAATTCTTCTAATGATTTAATTTTGTTGTTCTTGGCTAAAGAAGAGATTTTCTACAGCTTCAATTGGGATTGAATGTTGTTCAGGGATACCTGCAAATTTGAAGCAGTCATCGATGTATTTTTCAAGATATATAATATCATCTCTCATGTCTGCCTATGCATATCCATTTGGTCCATTGGATGGACATCCTTTACATTAAAATCAAAGGCAGTCTTCTTATAGTCTGGAGTTTTTTTAGGATGAGGAACTTGTTCTTGCAAGAATTCAATTTCCATTATTCCTCTCTCTATTTCAAATGCTAACAACAGTCTGTGTTGAGAAATGAAGGTCTTATTCCAAAACTGAGCATAGGTTTTGTTCTTGAGGAGCTCATTTCTTTTCTTAATCTTTTTGTATTTTTCAAAAATGTTTGACTATGTTTTTCCATGAGTTGATTCAATTGTCAGAGTAGTGTCTGTATGTATTTGAGACGTCGTTGATGATGTAGACACTATAAAATTATTGTCTAGATAGGTTGAAGAGTGTGGTCCCTCCATGCCTATGGTGGACTACATTTCTCCTTCCTTGAGCAAGTTTGGTGCATGACCGATCTTGTTCATCTTTCTGTAAACTTGGAAGTCCTTGACTGATACCTCTGTGTCTGAATGAGATACCTCCTTTCTTGATATCTTCTCTTATTTCTTTTGAGGTGCGTTAGTATGTGAGAAAATTACAGGGGTGGGTTGTTCCTCTATTTCTAGCAATGTGTTCTCCTTCCACTCTACCTGGTTCATGTATTTCTCCACCTCTGAATTCTGTGTGTGAGCATAAGGAGTGCTCGTTTGTTTGACTCTGAGCTCTGATATGACACCAAATGGTTCATAAGATCAAGTGGAGATCTGAGTAAACCTCATTTGTTTCAAGAGGTTATCTGCTTCTTCTCTTACTGATATGTTGTTGCAGATGAAAGGGCCAATCTGGGTCTTGATTTTGAGTTGTTTCTTCTTATTTGGTACAAAAAAGTGGATGTCATATGATTTAACCATATTAATTATGTATTCTAGTGAAAAAATCCTCACAGGGAGGTATTTAGGCAATCTATAAGGTGGTAGCTCACACCCATACCCTCTTATCTCTATGCGGTTTTGGTATAAATACCAATCCCCTGTCTTAGCTAGGTCATAAAGGTGCACAATTCTCTGAATTTATTCATTGATCCTTGGCTCTGTGTTGTTGTTCAACATGCAAACAATTGGGTGAAAGAACTGGTCTATGAAGTCCTTAAAGCTATGTACTCTGTTGAATTTTTCCTCACCAATGAGGTCGAAGAGGTCAATGACTGTGGGTTTCCTTCCTGGTTTAATTTCTGAAATGCACATGGAAACCTTCTGACTAAAAAAATAAGAACATATAAACCAGGACTGAGGAATATCTGAACATTCCTTCAATTGGAAACCTGAAAAGTTGATCATGAATGTTATCAACCAGAAATTGACTGAAATTAAATTTAATCATGGCTCTTTCTTCTGTGGAAAAAATGGATATAAAACCTAGGATAGGCTCATATACCCATTCATCTAAGTAATAACCTAATAGGTAAGAAATAATGGAAATGATTTGGTTGGATTTGAAAGTGAATATGGAGGATGAATAAGGGGGATTTTAGTTGGACAATTGGGCATCTTCTGGAAGAAAAATATGAAAAATATGGGCACTTTGGGGGAAGGTGACCTTCTTGTATAGGTCATTTAGGGATTCAATGGAAAACAGGATTGTAGAGTCATTTCTTGGGATTTTCCGCATCTGATCAATGGATTCATAGGTGAATGTGAACAGGGTTTCACAAAAGGAGGAAACAATGGCCCTTTGGTCGGGAAAATAGTGAGCTTGGCATCTGAGGGAAAATTTAGGAAAATGGTGAGTTTGGGGGAATATATACAGAGGTAAATTGGACTCCCAGAGTCCAATTTCATCACTCTGGTCTAGAAATATGTCTTTTATCCAAGAGTGCAACTTGAAGAAGTCCAATTCTCACCTCAGCTCTATGACTTTGTAGTCTTTATCCATCATAGGTATGTGATCTAGGTCAATAGGAGGGGGAAGGATTGGGTTCTCAGATGTATCAATAGATTTTTCCTTGGGGGGCATGATTGACAGAAATTAAATAAAATTAATGGAAGAACTGTGATTACCTGGGGAAAATTTGCCTGTTGAAAAATTAATTAAAAACTTAAGTCTACAACCGAGTGAACTGTTCGCCAAAAAAAAGAATTGTGGCATAGGTCATGTCTAGCTGAAGAGATCCCACAAGCTTGGCTCCCAAGACCTAGATAATACCAAACCATACTTCAGAGGTATATTAGCGATAACTACATCCATTAGAACAATTTTTACTGGAACCTGGGCAAGAGTTACCACTAAATCTTTGATCATGCCCATACACTTAACTCTCCTTCAATCGAAACAATACAGATCCCCATATGGATTGGTGATTTCGAGGCCTAGTCTTTCCATAATAAAATTGGGCATTATGTTATGTGAGCCTCTAGAATCTAGCATGCAATTATGCAACAGATGATCATGCACGTTTAGTGTAATGTAGAAGGGGGTGATAGTATCCCTGTCACTTTCCAAATGTGGACCAAAAGTTATATTAGACTTATCATCTTCCAAATTTATTACGTCAGACTAACTTTCTAAATCTAAAAAGCTTATCATTTTGGTTATTTTCTTTTGGTACATAGGATTCTTTGCCAATTTGAATAGGGGCATTGGTATCTTGATCTTATTTATCTCATTTTCTAGGTTGAACCCTCCCACGAGTTTATCTGTTTCTTTAGTTGAAGCTTCGGTCTCCTTCTTTTCAAACTTATTTGTTTGCATTGCTTTATTTTCAGTTAGTTTTGTTTCCAATGTTCGTGTTCCGGGTACCTTATTTTTCCCATCTTGGATGCTAGCCTCCTTTATTGTGGTATTCTGCAAGTCCACTCCTTTTATTTTGGTATTCTGTATCTCGGTGTCTTTCAGAGTGGGCTCATATGTTTGGCCTCTTGGAAAGATTTTCTTTGGTTGATTAGTCGACACAGATTTAATTTTAGGCCTCAGATTGTACTTATGTTGGAGCTCGACAATTACAGTATCATCCATTCCTTGTTAGGTAGAATCGTCGGTATTGTTTATGTTTTTATCTTTATTTGAATGTTGTTCTATGTTCAGAGACTTCTCATAATATTCCCTAGTTAAATGGGGTTGTATACAATTGTCACACAAATTGTTTACGTCTTCTTCTAGATCCTCAAACTCTTGCATGTCATTCCCTCCTATAAAATTTTCATTTTTTAAAGGATTTAGAATTTTTTGGTCTTCATTTTTAATCTACCTTTGTTGATTTTGGGGATTGGGGTTTCTTATGAATTCTCTCTTAACTAATGGATCTTCTTTGGATTGATCTAGCTCCATCCTTGAAATTTTATTTGATGGCTCCTTTATTATCCTATCCATATCATCCATTTTATCATCTGAGAACCTCCCAGA
Organism: Picea engelmannii; assembly: GCA_009831015.1. NCBI lineage: Eukaryota > Viridiplantae > Streptophyta > Pinopsida > Pinales > Pinaceae > Picea > Picea engelmannii. Next base: position 184,464 of record ML779438.1, on the reverse strand, counting down.
TCCTGAGGGTCCTGCTTGTTCTCTAAAACATTTGGTCTCTCAGTTTCGCGTTTATATTTTTGTTTTTAATTTACCAGAAGCCATCATGTTAGAATCAATCTCTACGGCACCATCTTGCATTCAGGTTAGGTCAGCCCCTCTCCTTTCTCTTAATAATAAGGAGAAATTGGGTTCGAAGGCTCCTGTAAAGGTTACCTTTGCTGCAGGTTGGGACGGCTTAACTTCGACTGGGATCTTATTATATAATTTGTTAAATCTTTGAATAAATTCCATAATAGTTTCTAAACTTGTTTTCTTTAAAGATCCAAACTCAGTCAAATAGTATAAATGATCTTTTATTTCACCCCATTATCTGAGAAAAGAGTCTTCTAGAGCGTCCTAGGCTAATATCGAATATGTGGGCAAACTTTGAAACCAAGTTCTTAACCGTCCTTCGAAATTTTGGACAAATAAACTTGAATACACATCTTCATGTTCAATACCTAGGATATCTATGAATTGGTCAAATAAATTTATATGTTCGGTCGTGGTTAGGTCTCCTTCCCCTGTGAACTTAGGTAGATTTTTCATGTAGTTTTCAGGTAGATCATGAAGAGGTATTGGGAGGACCAGAGGAGCGTATTTGGCAGCTACTTTAGAGAAAATGCTAGGGGCTGGGGTGGCCCTTGCCCCCCCCCTCCTCCTCCTGTAGCAGCCCCACCTCCTCCTCCTCCGACAACCTACATAGATATTTTAGGAGAGGAAACCAGTACATTGTACAAAGGTTTTTGGAAGATGTATAGCGAATATTTAGCTTCTTCGGGAGAGGAGAAAAAGGAAAAAGTAGGGAACGAGATATGGGGACTCGATTCCTCTAACTTGCAAGAGATGTAAACAGGAGAACTCGCAGGTGTGGAATCTGAGTATATGGTATACTCTTTGATACTTTGTGAGGTCGGGAAATCTATCTAAATGGATGATAGGATATCAATCGATGCAAGATTTATTGAGGGGTTCTAACCTTCATTTACGCAGGAGGTAGTCGTATGAGTTTCAGATTTAATTTCTGAGAAAACTGGATCTAGGTTTAGGGTTTCGACTTCAACTGTTTTAGTCGACGTTTCTCCGAAAAGGGTTTGGGTGGAGACTTCCTGCGAAGTTAGCGTTTTAAGAGGAATATTGACCTTAGGATGCATGTGTTTAGGATGGTAGGTCGCAGTAGTTGGCTTAAGGGAACCTCTCACTTTTAGTATTTTTTTGGGATCGGAAACCGACATGGTTTGTTTACCATATGGGTTTTCTCTGGTAATCCTTCGACCGGATTCCAACTTACTTAAACATGGAGTCGTCAAGTGAATAATAAAAACCTATCCTTTAGAAGGTGTTCACTCTTTTTTCACTATCAAAGAGTAGAAACTTACAAATGTCGTTCTCCTAGGGAAAATGATTTTGTATCTTCGGTCCCTGGTAGCGGCACCAAAAAGATGTTGATCCAGAGTCTATACTTAAGGATATAAAGTATAGAGTCTAGGCATCCAAAAGAGGGTAAATGATAGAAAAGAAACAAAACAATATTAGGAAAAGAAGTTATGGCTGATTTCTGAGTTTCCTTCATCTAGCTTCTAGTTGTTCCTGAACGCTTATGTCATGTTCAATGGTTGCCCATGAACGTTTTAGTTCAACCTGGGTGGTGACATTTTTCAGGATGGAATCAAAGAGGTTTAAAGTGAAATTGGTTTGATCTGTGAGATTGGGTCCAATATGGGGTTGTCTTGTAACAGGTACAGTCATGGAGGAACATGGTTTTTAAGGGATTTTTTGGTTTTAAAGTTGCTATTTCTATTTTAGATTATATGAGACGAAATTCCCCCAATTGCGAATTAATAACATAACAAAATAAAATGCCTTTTCCTGTATCTGAGTTAAATTTGAAACATGTGCATGAAATGAAAGAAAACATGAAGCTGTTGAACAATGTGAGGCATCAATCAAGGAAGAATCTCACTTTGTGACAGAAGAAGAAAATAGACAAGAAAAACTTTAATGAAGCATGAGATATAGAAATCTAAGTGATTCACAGGTCTTGTACCTACTGATAGCCGATACAGAGGAAAAGTTGTAAATGATTTGATGAATAAAATAATTGATCACCATAGTATAGGTTGTACTAAAATGAAAATAAACATTCATCAAATATATATAAAGGAAACGATGCTAAATGTGAAATAACATGGGAAACACATAACTCAGTCATGACGGAATCTAGAGTCTTGCGATTTGCCTTGTATTAGTTCGGGAGAAAACAAATCTCTCTATTACAATTGACCAAAGAAGAAACAACCCTTGTTTCATCTTCTAGATGTATATTTATACAAAATTAAAACTCTTTGAATTCTAATCATTCTAAAAAAATTTGGTTACAAATGAAAAATGAAGCGTTTCATTTCCTTGTCTCTTGTCTTCCTTTATGTAGGGAATTTCCTTCTCTTTGTTCTCTAGATCCAAAAATAGGAAGAAATAAGCACCTGTTAGTATTCACCTCCTGAAGTATTCCCTTTCCCCTGCTCAATACAACCGACACACTTTTCTATCAATTGGGCTATCAACTTGGAAGGTTTTTTTTGGTTGTTCGCCTCGAAGGTGTAACAATTCTTTGCCAACTGTGGAAATCTCTTTCCTACTTGTCTGTCTTCTGTGATGATTTGGTTTTATTAACCATTTGTCCACTTGGACAATATCGAATTGACTTATCTGGGATAATTCAAGTTGTTCTCTTTCCACACTTTGCTTGATATCTAACAGATTCTTGGCTATGTCGATTTTGCCCAACATTCCAGGACTACTTTCCTTATCTAGATATAACAAATTTTTATTTATCAAGCCAAAAGTTTCTTCACAAGTGTCTCTCATCTCTTTAGCCCTTTTTTTATTCTTGGATATATTATGTTTCCACGCCTTGAGTAAGATGTTACCTCTAGTTTTCTCTAGAATGGACAATATGGACCTAATGACCATCTCTTCTTTTGTTGTTGCTATAATAGCCTCCTGGAAAGAAACCCAGGCTGCCCCAACTTCTCTTTCTCTCAAAGAGATATCCTTTAGCACTTGTTCTATTGTTTGAAAATGGTTTTGTATGGTTTCTACTTTGGCAAGTAGATTTTGTTGAGCTACTTCTACCTTCTTTCATATTTATGTGGCTTGGGATTGGAAAACCTTTATGTCTATGACCTGGTTTTTCGGCAAAATTCAATTTAGATTGCAGTTGTTTTATTAAATCCTCTTGGTGACTTACCTGTGTCTGGCTTATTTCTGCTCAAGATTGGATTTGAGTTTTCCAATTTCCTACTGATTAGCTGCTCTGGCTTGCTTGAAATCCTTGTTTACCTCATTCCCGACATTCGTTTCTATGACTGCTAGTTGAGTCTGCAATTTGATAATTAACAGGTTTTGTTGTTTCAACCATCCCTTCAAGGTTCCAACTAAATATTGGTTGGTTTTTTCATACGCCCCCCAATCTTCTTGCTATCTCATCGACAAATTCCTCCTCTTCCAAGACTTCTCCATCCATTAATATTTTGTATTTTTTAGCTGCTACACCCACTCTTTGGTATGTTACTTGCTTCACCATGACATTCCTCTTCTTGCTAAAAAAGAAATAGTTAGGAGGCAATTCTTCCACAGAGATAGGTGTCAGATCCTCTTTGAATATGATCTCTCCATCAGGGTTCCCCTTTGTTAATTGTAAGGGTGTGATGGATTGAATGGGACTGTCGATTTATTGGAATTATTGTTTCATGGTAGCATCTGTGGCCAGATTATTTGATGTAAGTGATGGTATGCCACCTACCCTTTTCGAGGATATCTCTTCTTGACCTTCTACCTATTTACCCAGTGTAACTGCCTCTGGGTTTCCTTCTTGATTGGGGATCTCAGCTTCCTAATTCGAGGCCCCAGTTTCCTCAGTATTTTCCTGAGTCTCTTTTTTTTTAGGGCTTGTGTCCGTTGAACCTTTGGCCTCTGATTGCTGTGTACCCAGAGGTTTTGAGGTTTTTCCCTGTACAACTTTGGGGAGGCAACTTCTCCGGTGCTCCTGGAATTTATAGAATTCAACCATATCTTTAGGCAACAGAGCTTGAATCTGACTTAAGACTTATGAGTAGGACCTCACTCCTCGGAAAATTTCATCATGAGGCGAGTCTTCATGCTCGAATCTTTTTAGACCACAACTTGCCATGTGATTAATCACAACCTTATTAGGGTCGTGTTTCTTAAACTCGATGTCAACTAATTTCATTTCCTCCAGGGAACTGGCCTCCGCTTTGGCATGGCCGAAGTGTAATAAAGAATATGTACCAATGTGAATGGGGAAGGGTGGCCATACCTTCTTCTGAAATCCTTTGAGCTCTTTGCTTATTCCACCGAGCACAATTTTCCTGGTGATATCGCGACATACTAGCTTATCTGGCAAGAACAACGGGATAGCATATGGGGGAACAGAGCTGCCAAAAACCCTAATGTACGAAAAATCTTCTTCTATATACCATTCTTCCATGTTGTTTAGGTTGGCCATGATTTTATCTGAAATCCTGGGAGGTGGATGGCCGAAGATAGAGACATGCATTGGTACCATTACCCAGTTGAAAATATCATAGACGAATTCTTTGGCTTTATCTTCCCAGAGTTTTGAGTGGTACACATGAATAGGCTCTTCATTGGTTGGAGTCCAGCTCGAGCTCATTAATGGGAAAGGTGTCATGAAGAAAATAACATCCATAATGTAAGAAGACATAAAAAATGAAGATGATTTCCCACTCGCCATTTGTGCTCGATATTCTGTAATTTGGCTGGCCAGAATATCTGGCAACAATTTGGCCCAGTTGAAAGAGAATCCCTCAGCAACTGTGTGAATGATCGGTACCCATGGGAGAAAACAATGAGAAATGTCCTCCTTCCCATACAGTCTATAGACCATCATCACAATATACATGAATTGGGGCTCCAACGATGAGATTGAATAAATTCCATTAGAGTCGGCTCTGAATTTCATGGGATGCGAACACCAATCTTTGATTAGGTCGGATAAGCTTTTCCTTAATTGCTCACATTCCTTCTTTTTGAAGCCCTCTAAGAATTCGGCATTGTGAGTAAAGTTTGGTGTGGGAGATAATTTGTACATTTCCTATAGATGCTTTGTCCTGAATGTCCCAATTTCTCTCTTCTGCTCATTGAATATTGTCCTAGTCGGGATATCTACATGGTCCAACACCCATATGATCATATCACAATAGGGAAAAATCCGCAGTCTTGCTTCTACCCTGTGTATCTCTGACTGAGTGACAATTTTGTATTTGCTGGATAAGTCATCCTTTTCATTATCACTGGAATCGTTTGGACAATTTATCATCTTGAATTGCAAAACGTTGGAGAGATGTGTCCATGTTTTAACAGTGTTTATGCTTCTAGGCGAGGTATCGGAAATAATATTTGAACCTTAACCTGAATTTCCACCAGTTGTCTTGGGCATTTTTCGCGGAGCCATGATATAGAACCTTGCAATTAGGTCTCCTGTCTTAGAAAATAAAAACACAGACAAAGGTTATCTCGGTAAACTGGCTCTGTGAAAATTAGAAAGGAATTTTTTAAAATAATGACAGAAACCCTTTCTCTTTTGAGAACTCAAGTCTGTGTGAGTCGTTGCTAACAGAGTGTTTAAAACATTTAAAATAAATATTTAGCGATAAAATAGGATCTTACTATCAATCATTTCACTAACTTTCTTATAAATTCCATAAATGTTTCATAATTCGTGACTTGGGAAAATCGCAAAAACATTTAATGCTTTATCCGTAGACTGGACAAGTTAAAAGTTGTTTAAGGTATTAATTAATCTAGTTTAGTCCTTTAATTAAGTGTTTTTAGTCCTTAATCCCTTTTTCGGCGTTCACGGTCTCGAATGATTTTACTCTTAATCTTGAACCGTGAACCCTAAATTCGCAATACTACGATTTGGTTGATTAACTTTGATTAGAATTAAGTTTTAATTAACCATGATCGACTAATGAATTTCGTGACCTTACAAACGCGTTTCTTCAAGGAAAAAACCGTTGAGTCGCAAAATCGCGATAATGATTAACTATTGCTTAATTATCATTATTCTAGTAATTAACCATATTTATTTAAAACTGACTTCACAACTTCGCACGTCGGGAGATCGAAGGGTGTTCGAAGTGTGACTCCTGAAACCTGAAAGCATGATGTATTAAAAAGTGATAATCCCTTCTTAATGGTTCAAAAATCATGATTAGCTTAAACCAACCTTGCTATTTTGCGTGTTGGGACATCGAGAGCTTTGATATGTAAAACCGTAATATCCACGAAATCCCGAAACTCAATTTTTGAGGGTTATGTGTATCGTTTTTTTATTTAGAAAGTAGGAGGTTCCAAACCTTTGAAAACTGGAGTATTTGAAAAATACAAGAGTTCCAACATAGGCTCCAACTAGGGATCTCATCTCCTTGCAGGACGAGAAGAACAATAGACCAAGTGCCTTTATTATGTAAAAGGAGTGATTAGTTTCCTTCCGTAAAACCTATTCAGAAAAGGGCACAGAGTAAAATGGAGGTTTCATCTTATCCCCTGAAAGATTTCAAAGCTCAATCGCTTTCTAATCTCAAACTTTGGGCCACTTGACTTCCTCTTCCCTAAAAATGAATTTGGGTCTGCTTAAGATAATCAAAACAACCTTAAGAATTTTAACAGGTTCTGTTGATTTTTCTTGAATCAAGGTGAAGTAATTTCAACGTTTTTTATCAGGGAGTCCTGCACAAACTTGGAATATAGATCTGGTTTCAAGGAAAACTAATTTCCAAAGTACAGTATAATTCATATACAACAACCTTACAAATATCTTAGACATTGCTTCACTGCCAGCGAGCCTGTTCAGTACCCCGGTGAAGTTATCCGATTCCCTTTATTGAATTTCCTTTCAACACTTCAAGTTGTAACTTTGCATTTAAATGATGAGATGAGGGAAATCATTTTATGAATTTCCTTCATCGTCTCTTTTTGGACGAGATGGGGGCAATCAATTTTTTGAATTTCCTTTCACCATATGTCTTACATTTTTCTTTGACATGAAGTGGGGGAAATCAATTAGTATAAAGTATACCAGGGATGATATCTGTGTATAATTTTGCAACAAAGGTTTGTGAACTCACTTTGATTACTCTAGATCAGTTTTCCTTTGACTTTCAAAACATCTTAGTTCGCAGGAAAACTTATGGGAGAAATTATTTTCAGGGGCTCTCCTTTGAGAAAGACTAATCATTAAAACCCATTGAAATAACTAAGAGAGTTAGGATTATCCTATGCATAGCTTTGTTTAGTAGGATCCAAGGAGTTGTGAGGACTTGCCCGCCCCCCCCTTTTTTTTAAATCGCTTGTCAGCTTTCAGATCTAAAGTGTAACCTCTTCTTCCGCTGTGGGGAGCCATGGGAAGGCATATGGATTCAAGGGGGAACTTTGGAAGAGGATAAAAGAGAAGGTTTCAGAAGAGGATGATAGAGAAGGTTCCAGATTTCATAAGCACAGGCGCTATAACACAATCCCGACTCTTGGAACTTTTTCTTTGAGGATGTTTTACTTCCTTGGTTTATTTTAATTATTTTTATCTTATCCAGGGGATTTTTTAGAATCGACATAATATATATATATATATATATATATATATATATATATATATATATATATATATAACACATAGGGTGAATATGTTCATACTCATGAGACCATTTTTGCACCTAGGTGATATTCATTTGAAATCTAGACATTTCGGGAATTCATACCTTTGCCTTACCATTTCGTTCTCATCTTAGTAAAATATATTTTATCACTTGTTTCGGGCGAATCGATTTTCCGATACATAACCATCCGTTTTCTTCTTTTTGATGTTTGGGCTGTAAATCAAAATCCTGTAAGAAAACCACATGAAGAGTATCAAGGTTTTAAGATTTATGGAATTCAATGTGTTGAATATTTCATATCTCTACTTCTAGGAGATCACTAACCTGTTTTATTGCAATGAAATTAAAAATTACCAAACATCTATAAAAATAGAAAACACAAATTGGTATATACAGCGGAATTTTGGAGATCATTTATTTCATATAGTGCTTCAAATAATGCCCGTTGGTAGGGGCGTTGAGGATTTTACCGTCCAAATTTTCTAACAAAAACGATTTCTTCCCTTCAGAAGTTGTGACTTTGAATGGTCCATACCAGATATGATCAAATTTGCCATGTTTTGTCGAGTCTTCCCTCTTAGCATCCCAATTCAAAACCAAATCACTAGGGAGGAATTCCCTGTCTTTAGCCTTATGGCCGAACAGTGCTTTCATGTTGTCTTGATATTTCTGTAGCCTTTCATCCACTTCCATTCTGTTTTTCTTAACTTCGATCAACTGATTTATTCTCCTTGTGATGTGATTTGGTTCTTCTCTCTCATCCTGCCAAAGTTTCATCATGGGTGGGGCCAGATATATGCGTAGCACTACGTCGGTACCGTATACAATTTGAAACGGAGAAGCGCCAATCGATTTCTTGATTCCTATCTAATTCGCCCACAAGGCGTACTTCAAATGCACATGCCAAGATTTTTTGTTTTCATTCAACACTTTCTTAATTATGGTAATTAATCTTTTATTTGATGATTCGGCGAGCCCATTGCCTTGGGGGTAGTATGTCGTGGAATGACCCAGTATAATATTGTATTTTTGGAAAAAGCTAACCATTTCCATAGATTTGAATGCCTGGGCATTATCTGTAACTATTTTTCGGGGACATCCAAATCTAGATAATATGTTTTCTTCCAAGAAATCTATCACCACTGAATCTGTTGCTTTTCTAGTCGGAATAGCTTCCACCAACATGGAGAAATAATCTGTAGTGGTCATGATCCATTTGTGTTGAGCGTTGGATTGAGGGTTAATTTCGCCTATAAAATACAACCCCCATTGTTGAAATGGGCCTTCCATTTTAACCGAGACCAAAGGTAATGCAGGGAGTTTCTGCTTGCCTGCGAAGAATTGGCAAGAGTTACAGGCTCGAACTTTGGCATTAACATATGAGAATAGTTCAGTCTAGTAATATCCTACCCTCAGGATTTTATAAGTCGTTGCTATCCATGTGTGATTTCCTATGCATACTCCTTTGTGTAATTCGTTTATAACCCTTTCTGTTTCTGATTCTACTAAACAAACCAGTAGAAAGCCTAGAGGGTCTTTCCAATACAATTGGCTTTCGGATATACAGTAATTTAACGCATGAAATTTCAGTTTCCTGGCCTTAGATGGAGATAAATCACTTCAGCAGTTTAGGGTCAGAAGGTAAGATACTATGTCTTTATACCAACCCGATGAGGAAAACTTCTCTTCAATTCTGGTTGCAGTTATTTGGTCATCGAATTCATCTATGTCCAAACATCCTCCGTACTCTTGCAGGTTATTTATTCCGAGTGCTCTGAAATATGATTCAGCTAAGAGCCTAGCCAGATCCTGTCCTTTTACGAGCTTCGCCGGTTTCACCTCTAGATCAAATTCGTGAATTTTAGCAAGACACCTACCCCTCTTCCCATCATTGTCGGGCTGAACCAATCTGTCTTTTACAGAACTAGTGGGTACATATGCAATTAACTTGGAGTGTAACACGTAGGTTCTGAAAGACTTCAGTGCTTTCACCATAGTGTATGCTTGCTTTTCCATTATTTCATATCTCAATTCTATGTCTCTAAGGCTTTTACTAAATAATTCTATTGGTTGCTCAAAACCTTGTTCGTTCTTATGGAGGAGTACTGTCGCGATTGTGTGTTCGGAGGAAAATGAGAAAATCAGAAACTCTTTTAGATAATCAGGGTTGGCCAGCATAGGTTCTCCGCCTATAACTTTCTTGATACATGAAGACGACGCTTTAGATTTTTCCTTCCATTTGACTTCATTGTTCTTCTTCAACATATTTGTGATCAATTTCATGATTTCAGCAAAATTCGGGATAAATCTCCTCAAAAAATTTATTTTTCCTAAAAATGATTGAATTTCCTTTACATTTCTAGGAACATTTATAGTGCCTATAGCTTTGACCCTTTTGGGATCGATTTTAATTCTATCTCAAAATACAATATGGCCCAAGCGTTTACCTTCTTGCATCGCAAAGTGAGATTTCTTAGGATTTAAGGACAAACTAAATTTGCGGCATTTCTCGAACGTTTGTTGGAGATGTATCAGGTGATCTTGATCAGATTTAGAAAAAATGGTCAGGTCATCAAGATAAATTACCATGAATTTATCTCTTTCACCGATGAAAGCGATATCCATAGCACACTGGAAGATAGCACCTGCATTCATTAAACCAAAAGGCATTTTTTCATACATAAATGTGCCCCAAGGGGTGGTGAATACTATTTTTTCTTTATCATGCTCGTTGACAACAATCTGATTGTAACTGGAAAACCTATCAATCATTGACATTCTATTTTCCCCAGCCACCTTTTCCAAAACATGATCCATTTTGGGTAGCGTATAATTGTCTTTGAGAGAGGATTTATTTAGATTTCTAAAATATACACACAGACTGATATCCCCACTTTTCTTCCTAACCGAGACCAAGTTAGCTACCCAATCAGAGTATCTCAGTGGTACAATTATTTTTGCATCCAAAATCTTTTTAACTTCCTTTTACACCACAGGCAATAAAATGGGATTGATTTTCCTGAGTTTCTGTCTAAAAGGTTTAACACTTGGCTTTAAATGTATCTTCTGTTCGATCACAGTGGTGTCATAAGTTCTCATCTCATCATAATACCAAGAGAACACGTCTTTATACTGTTGGAGTAAATATGCATACTTACCTTTCATCTCAGGAGGAAGATACTTTGATATTTTTACTATTCTAGGCTCCTCCTTGGTCCCTATATCACGATCTTCAACTTCTTTAGGTTGAGGCCGCAAAGTTGATTTTAAGGGCATGTCGTTTTGGTCAAACAATCTTTCTAGAGGGATTATTCCTTTAGGGATTTGATTGTTTTTTAATACTAACATGCGATGATTCACGATATTTTCTTGGAACTACTGAGGATCCTCCCCCTCTTGCATAATCCAAGTATGGTCATTTTGATTTTCTTGGTCAATGTGAGTTTTGGCGAAATCATCCACCATTTCAAGGAATTTTCTGATCTGTTCGTCATCCTTGAACACCTGCCAATGTTTTATGTTGTTCGGTATGGAGGGTTTGTGCCTCACCTCTATGTGATATTTTAGTTTGAAAGTCGTAGGAGGTGCAAGATTTGAGGCTACTTTGGCTAATGAATCGATTTTTAGGTTTTTTGTACGTGGAATGTAATCAACATTTACCGATGAGAAGAAATTTTCCATTAGATCCTAGGCACAATTTCTGGAAGATCTTAATCTCGAGTGTTTGACTTGGTACTGTCGATTTATCTGTGTCACAATCAACTCCGCATCTCTGTAGACTTCCAAGTTATTTATGTTCAGCTTCCTGGCAACTTCTAGTCCCAGGACTAGGGCTTCATACTCACATACATTATTTCTGTAGTCTATGTCCCACTGTAGTTTGTAATAAAAGGGGATAACAAATTCATTTTCAGGTGCTACAAAAATCACTCATGCGCCTGCTCCTTCACATGACGAAACGCCATCAAAAAACATTTTCCAAATTCCAGTGCTATACACTTTTTCATCCATCTTTTTTGATTTATTTTCCTCTATATAATTTTCTTCTGTATAATTATTTACACCATCATCAAAAGATAGAATACAATTCCCTAGGTCTTGATCGACGACATAAACAGGGTAATTGTTAGGATTCTATGGATCACTTACTGTATATGCCAACCGTGTTTCCCTATATAATCGAGTGAACTATCCGCCAAAAACAAGAATCATCGCGTAGTTCATGTCTAGCTGAAGAGATCCCCCAAGATTGGCTCCCCAAGACATAGATAATAGCAAACCATACTTCGTAGGTATATCAACGATAACTACATCCATTAGAACACTTTTTATAGGAACCTGGGCAATAGTTACCACTAAATACTTGATCATGCCCATACACTTAACTCTCCTTGAATCGAAAGAATACAAATCCCCATATGGCCTGGTCATTTTGAGGCCTAGTCTGTCCATAATAGAATTGGGCATTATGTTATGTGAGGCTCCAGAATCTAGCATGCAATTATGCAGCAGACGATCATGCATGTTTAGTGTAATGTAGAAGGGGGCGACAGTATCCCTGAAACCTTCGAAATTTGGATCAAATTTTATATTAGGCTTATCATATTCCAAATTTATCACGTCAGACTGAATTTATAAATATGAAAAAATTATTGTTTTGGTTATTTTCTTTCGGTACACAGGATTCTTTGCCAATTTGACTAGGGGTATTGGTATCTTGATCTTATTTATCTCATTTTCCAGGCTAAAGCCTCCGATGAGTTTATCTATTTCTTTAGTTGAAGCTTCGGTCTCCTTCTTTTCTAACTTATTTGTTTGCATTGCTTTATTTTCAGTTAGTTTTGTTTCCAATGTCTGCATTCCTGCTACCTTAGTTTTCCTAGCTTGGATCTCATCTTCCTTTACTATGGTATTCTGCGAGTCCACTCCTTTTATTTTGGTATTCTATATCTCGGTGTCTTTCGGAGTGAGCTCGTATGTTTCGCCTCTTGGCAGGATTTTCTTTGGTTGAGTAGTCGACATAGATTTATTTTTAGGCCTCAGATTGTACTTATGTTGGAGCTCAGCCATTACAGTATCATCCATTCCTTGATAGATAGAATTGTCGATATTTCTTATGTTTTTATCTTTATTTGACGGTTGTTTTGTGTTCAGAGATTTCTCATAATATTCTTTTTTTAAATGGGGTTGTATACAATCGTCGCCCAAATTGTTTACGTCTTCTTCTATATCCTCAAACTCTTGCATGTCATTCCCTCCTACAAAATTTTCATTTTTTAAAGGAGTTTGAATTTTTTGGTCTTCATTTTTAATCTGCCTTTGTTGATTTTGAGGATTGGGGTTTCTTCTGAATTCTCCCTTAACGAATGGATCTTCTTTGGATTGATCTAGCTCCATAATTGAAATTTTATTTGATAGATCTTTTATTATCCTATCCATATCATCAATTTTATCATCTGAGGACCTCCCAGATCCTGAGGGTCCTGATTGTTCTCTAAAATGTTTGGTCTCTCTATTTCCCATTTCTATTTTGGTTTTTAATTTACCAGAAGCCATCATGTTTGACTCAATCTCTATGGCATCATCTTGCATTTGGGTTTGGTCGACCCTTCTCCTTTCTGTTAATAATAAGGCGAAATCGGGTTCGAAGGCTCCTACGAAGGTTACCTTGGCTACAGGTTGGGACGGTTTAACTTCCACTGGGATCTTATTATATAATTTGTTAAATCATTGAATGAATTCGATAACATTTTCTGAACTTTTTTTCTTTAAAGATCCAAACTTAGTCAAATAGTATAAATGATCTTTTCTTTCACCCCATTGTCTGAGAAAACAGTCTTCCAAAGCATCATAGGATAATATCGAACCTGCGGGAATACTTCAAAACCAGGTTCTTACCTGTCCTTCAAAAGTTTGGACAGGACAATGTGAAATTAGGTAGATTTTTCATGTAGTTTTTCAGGTAGATCATGAAGAGGTAATGAGAGGACTAGAGGAGCGTATCTAGAAACAACTTTAGCGAAAATCCTGGGGGGTGGGGGTGGCCCTTGGCCCCCCCTCCTCCTCATGCATTAGCCCCACCTCCTCCTCCTCCTCCGGCAACCGCCATAGATATTTTAGGAGAGGAAACCGGTATGTTGTACAGAGGGTTTTAGAAGATGTATAGAGAATCTTTAGCTTCTTCGGGAGAGGAGAAAATTGAAAAAGGGGGGAATGGGATATGGGGACTCAGTTCCTATGACTTGCAAGAGATGTAAACAGGAGAACCTGTAGGCATGGAATTCGAGTATATGGTATACTCTTAGATACTTTGTGAGGTCGGGAAATTTATTTGAAGCGCTGATGGGATATCAATCGAGGCAAGATTTATTGAGGGATTCTCACCTTCGTTTATGCAAGAGGTAGTCATATGAGTTTGAGATTTAATTTACGAGAAAACTAGATCTGGATTTAGGGTTTTGACTTCAACTATTTTAGCCAACGTTTCTCCGAAAAGGGTTTGGGTGGATACTTCTTCTGATGTTAGCATTTTGAGTGGAATCTTCACCTTAGGTTGCATGTGTTTAGGCTGGTAGGTCGCAGTAGTTGGCTTAAGGGAACCTCTCGTTTTTAGTATTTTTTGGGATCGGAAACAGGCGTGGTATGTTTATCATCTGGGTTTTGTCTAGTGTTCCTTCGACTAGATTCCATCTTACTTAAACGTGGAGTCGCCAAGTGAATAATAAAAACCTAGCCTTTAGAAGGTGTTCACTCTTTGTTCACTATCAAAGACTAGAAACTTGCAAATTTCGTTCTCCTAGGGAAAAATATGTTGATCCAGAGTCTGTACTTAACGCTATAAAGTATAGAGTCTAGGCATCTGAAAGAGGGTATATGATAGAAAAGAAACAAAAGAATCTTAGGAAAAGAAGCTATGGATGATTTTCGATTTGCCTTCGTTTAGCTTCTAGTTATTCCTGAATGCTTATGTCATGTTCAACGGCTGCCCATGAGCGTTAGAGTTCAACCCAGGTGGTGACAGTTTTCAAGATGGAATCGAAGAGGTTTAAAGAGATACTGGTTTGATCTGTGAGACTAGGTCCAATATCGGGTTGTCTTGTAACAGGTACAGTCATGGAGGAACATGGGTTTTAAGGGATTTGGTGCTTTCAAAGTTTCTATTTCTATTTTAGATTATATGAGATGAAATTCCCCCAATTTCGAATTAATAACATAACAAAATCAAAGACATTTTCCCGTATCTGAGTTAAACTTGAAACACATGCATGAAACGAAAGAAAACATGAAGTTGTTGAACAACGTGAGGCATCAATCAAGGAAGAATCTCACTTTGTGACAAAAGAATAAAATAGACTAGAAAAACTTTTATGAAGCATGAGATATAGAAATCTAAGTGATTCATAGGTCTTGTACCCGTTGATAGCTAATACAGAGGAAAAACTGTAAATGATTACATGACTAAAATAATCGATCACCACAGTAGAGGTTGTACTAAAATGCAGCTAAACATTCATCAAATATATATGAAGGAAATGATGCTAAATGTGAAATAACAGAGGAAACACATAACTCAGTCTTGATAGAATTTGGAGTCTTGCGATTTTCCTTGTATTAGTTCGGGCAAAAAAACAAATCTCTCTATTACAATCAACCAAAGAAGAAACAACCCTTGTTTCATCTTCAAGATGTATATTTATACAAAATTAAAATGCTTCAAATTCTAATCATTCTAAAAAATTTCTGTTACAAATGAAAAATGAAGCGTTTCATTTCCTTGTCTCTTGTCTTCCTCTAGGCAAGGAATTTCCTTCTCTTTGTTCTCTACCTCCCAAAATAGGAAGAAATAAGCACATGTTATTATTCACCTACTGAATTCTTCCCTTTCTCCTCCTCAATACAATTGACACACCTTTCTATCAATTGGGCTATCAACTTGGAAGGTTCTGTTTGGTTGTTCTCCTTGAAGGTGTAACAATTCTTTGCCAACCGTGGCAATCTCTTTCCTACTTGTCTGTCTTCTATGATGATTGACAATAATTGTAAGTTTGGTTTTATTAAACAGCTATCCACTTGGACAATATCGACCTGACTTATCTAGGATAATTCAACTTGTTCTCTTTCCACACTTTTCTTGGTATCTAACAGATGCTTGGCTATATCGATTTTTCCCAACGTTCCAAAACTACTTTCCTTATTTAGATCTAACAAATTTTTATTTATCAAGACAAAAGTTTCTTTACAAGCGTCTCTCATTTCTTTATCCTTTTTTCCGTTCTCGGATATATTATGTTTCCATGCCTTAAGTAAGATGTTACCTCTAGTTTTCTCTGGAATGGACAATTCATAACTAATCGTCATCTCTTCTTTCGTTGTGGATATAATGGCCTCCTGGAAAGCAACCCGGGCCACCCCAGCTTCTCTTTTTCTCAAAGAGATATCCTTTAGCACTTTCTCTATTGTTTGAAAATGGTTCTTGATGGTTTCTACTTTGGCAAGTAGATTTTGTTGACATACTTCTACCTTCTTTTGTATTTTTGTGGCTTGGGATTGGAAAACCTTTATGTCTATGACCTGGTTTTCTGTAGAATTCAATTTAGATTGCAGTTGTTTTATTAACTCCTCTTGTTGACTTACCTTTGCCTACCTTATTTGTGTCGACTGATTCATTTGAGATCGGATTTGCGATGTTTGACCTCTTGTTGATCAACTGCTCTGGATTGCTCGAAATCCTTGTTTGCCTCATTCCTGGCATTCGTTTCTACGGTTGCTAGCTGAGTCTACAATTTTCTTATTAATAGGTTTTGTTGTTTCAACCGTCCCTTCAAGGTTCCAACTGAATATTGGTTGGATGTTGTATACACCCCCAATGTTATTGTTATCTCATCGGTGAATTCCTCCTCTTCCAAGGCTTCTCCATCCATTAATATTTTGTATTTTTTAGCTACTGCACCCACTCTTTGGTATGTTACTTGCTTCACCATGACCTTCCTCTTCTTTCTAAAAAAGAAATAGCTAGGAGGCAATTCTTCCACAAAGATAGGTGTCATATCCTCTTTGAACATTATCTCTGCATCGGGGTTCCCCTTTGTGAATTGTAAGGGTGTGATGGATTGAATGGGATTGTCGATTTCTTGGAATTGTTTTTTCATGGTAGCATCTGTGGCCGGCTCCTTTGATGTAAGCGATAGTATTTCACCTACCCCTTTCAAGTATATTTTTGCTTGACCTTCGAATTGTTTACCTGGTGTAACTGCATCTGAGTTTCCTTCTTCTTGGTTGGGGATCTCAGCTTTCTGATTCGAGGTCCCAGTTTCCTCAGTCTTTTCCTAAGTCTCTTCTTTTACAGGGCTTGCATCAGTTGAACATTTGGCCTCTACTTGCTGTGTACCCGGAGGTTTTGAGGTTTTTCCCTGTAAAACTTTCAGGAGGCAACTTCTCCAGTGCTCCTAGAATTTATAGAATTCGACCATATCTTCAGGCAACAGAGCTTGAATCCAACTCAAGACTTCTAAGTAGGAACTCACTCCTCAAAAAATTTCAGCATGAGGTGAGTCTTTGTGCTCGAATATTTTTAGACCAAAACTCACCATGTGATTACTAACAACCTTATTAGGGTCATGTTTCTTAAACTCAATGTCTACTAATTTCACTTCCTCTACGGAACTGGACTCCGCTTTGTCATGGTTGAAGTATAATAAAGAATATGTACCAATGTGAATGGAGAAGGGTGGCCATACCTTCTTCTGAACTCCTTTGAGCTATTTTCTTATCCCACCGAGCACAATTTGCCTGGCGATATCGTGACATACTAGCTTATCTGGCAAGAACAACAAAAACGCATATGGGGGAACAGAGCTGTCAAAAACCCTAATGTATGAAAACTCTGCTCACATTCCTTCTTTTTGAATCCATCTAAGAATTTGGCGTTGTGAGTAAAGTTTGGTGTGGGAGATAATTTGTAAATTGCCTATAGATGCTCTAGCCTGAATGTCCCAATCGCCCTCTTCTACTCGTTGAATATTGTCCTAGTCAGGATATCTACATGGTCCAGCACCCATCTGATCATATCACAATAGGGAAAAATCCACGATCTTCCTAGTACCTTGTGTATCTCCGACTAAGAGACAAATTTGTATTTGTTGGATAATTTGTATTTTTTATTATCACTGGAATCATCTGGACAATTTATCATCTCGAATTGCAGAACGTTGGAGACATGTTTCCATGTTTTGATAGTGTTGATGCTTCTAGGCGAGGTATCGGAAATAATATGTGAACCTTGACCTGAATTTCCACCAGTTGTCTTGGGAACTTTCCGCGGAGCCATGATATAGAACCTTGCAATTAGGTCTCCTGTCACAGAAAATGAAAACACAGATAAAGGTTATCTTGGTAAACTAGCTTTGTGAAAATTAGAAAGGATTTTTTTTAAATATGTTGGAAGATTGGTTGTTGCCATTGATGTCAACCCTAGTCATGGGTTTTTGACTGCAAGATTGATAAAGGTATTTGGGCATGAAGGACAATGAACATGCATATAAAACACCCATCAATGGATAGTATACATCATTTTGTTTCTGGTGGTATGTGGCATGTCACATGGATCCTCATGGTTGAGGAGAAATGAATTTTTGAAGATGACAAAGTGAATTGAAGAAGGAAGTACATGTAGGCCCGGAAGATAATTAAAGAAAAGAATTACAAAATAAGAAAGTGTCAGGTCGGCCCTTGTTAAAATGAAGTGACATAAATGGTATAAATAAACATCATTATACATTCATTTTGATACAAGTTGAATTTCATAGGAAATCAGAAGTAAAGAAGGTCGGATTTCAAGGGAGGATGAAGTCTTTTGGTGATGTGTTCTAAGGTATGTTATTTTCAGGTCATCTTACCATTGTTACTCTAACTTTTTTTCTAGAATGATTTAGATGGTGAAATCGCTATGGTATTGAAAAGACATATCAAGGTACCTCTGGTAAAAATTTCATCTCTTGATTCGCTACAATTATGAATATACACTATGTGGAAGATAGGGTTTGTCACAAGTCTTGAAGCTAGTCAATAAACAGGTGTTCTGGGTAAAAATGTCATAACTTCTTCATAAAGAATACAAATGAAGTGGGACCACTTCCATTGGAAATAGTACAGACTTTAGTTTATTTTACGTGATTTTTAGAATTGGATGTTACATACTGAGCATGGGGCATGTTGTACAAGTTGGGTCTTATGAATAGACCAGAATTGAATAAAGTCTACCATTCTTTCTATAACCTCCTTTTGGGGAGGATTCAAGGAGTGAAAATTGGAGGAGTTTTAGAGAATAGATTGAGTAATATTATCTATAGGATTAGAGTACTCCAAGAATTAAAGAATTGCATAAATTGAAGAAGTCTCGGGAAGCATTATCAGGTTCTATGTAATGATTGGTTGATGGTGTTGATTTAATGTAAAGTTTTATTATCTCTCATATATTCTTGGGTGGAAGGAAGGGGAAAGGATGGAGAGTTCAAATATATCTTGATATGGGAGGATTGTATCTTCCTCTTGGAGTTTTATCCCTCGCTTTACATTTGGAAGTTGTAGCTACCTTTGGAAGTCATTACTTCCCTTGAACAATAAACTATTGATTATTTCTCATATATTGTGCATGGTGTATTATGGTGTATTGGTGTAATTCTTATACTATTGTTCATTGCTCATTGGATATAGTTGAATGGTTTAAGTATAAGTTGAAAAAGGTTTTAAATTGTACTTGATACTAATTCATCCCCCTCTCAGTATAATTTTTTTTTATCAGAGCGGGTTACCTTCAGCACAATTTAACCACTAGAAGGAAGATCCTAAGAAGAAATGGAAGACAAAATTCCAAATGGGATTCCACCATTTGATGGAAGAAATTTTGAATACTGGAGTAATAGAATGGAAACTTACTTGAAATCTCTTGGGGTACATGTTTGGTTCTAATATTCTTCAGGATACAATGCTTTGAAGAAACCAAAGACTACAACTCAGAAGGAAGCAAAAAGGAACAACAAATTGGCATTAGATACCATCCTGGATGGATTGACAAATTCAGTGAAATCCAAGGTGGAATCATGTGCATCATCAAAAGAGATTTAGGACATGATACAAAACCTTTATGTAAGGGAAGATGCAGAAGAAGAAGAAGAAGAAGAAGTTGAAGAAAATTACAACATCTCAGATTTCAAAGAATAAAATAGAGGTTAGTTCTATTGCTTTAATTGTGAAGGAGTAGGTCATGTTGAATTTGAATGTACTTATCAAAGGATTGAAAGAAATGACACTGAAGAAGAAAATTCCAATGAAGAAGAAGAAAATCATGAAGAAAAAATTATTCAACAAGAAGATGAGAATCTTAAAAAATTGAAGCATGTTGAGATTGAAAATAACAAGCTCAAAGAC
>ML779438.1:145071-164267 GCA_009831015.1 Picea engelmannii | reverse complement strand
CAAAGAAGAAAGAAGAATAGGAGAAGTAAGGAATGTCCAAATGAAGAAGAAAGAAGAAGATTGTGAGAAACTTGAACAAGAAGTTGTCTCATTGAGGAAGAGCTTAAGAAACTCTCAAGTGCCAAAAGACTTAACACATCTTGTTTTCATGGGTGAAACTTCATACAAAGAAGATGCAAATACCAACAAGAAGGTTGACGAAAGAGCTACACAGACAATTGATGAGAAGTGGACCAAGATACCAGAAAGAAGGAATGATTACAAAAGAGATGAATATCCAAGAAAACCTCCTACCTTCAAGAATCAAAGAATCTTCAATCAGTATGAAGGAAACTATAGAAGAATAGATCATGATTCCATATGGACTACATCACTAAGAAGCCCACTTACTCCAAGGTATCAAAATTTCTGTCTTGGTCATTGTTATACTTGCAAAATTTTTGGACATAAGTCAATTAATTGCAGAATCAATGAAAGGAACACATACACAAGAAACATGAATGGTGTAAATAGAAGATATGAAAATAATCATGGATTTGTCAACAGAAGTTATAATTCATTTTCCCCATTGATGGACAAAAATATTGCATGCTACAAATGTAATTATCTTGGTCACAAAGCACGAGATTGCAGATATATGAATGAACATGTCCCTATGCCAACCACATTATGGATAAGGAACGAGATTCCAAACAATGAAGATTTTTGAATAGCATTGACCACTGAAGAAGATGAATGGTACATAGACAGTGGATGTTCTTCACACATGACTGGGGATCAAGAGAAATTCATCATCTTGAAGAGAAAGGGTGGAAATTTTGCATTTGGAGATGACTCATCTACCAAAATACTTGGAGAAGGTGTAGTAGAGCTTGGAAAAAAGAATGTAAAATCAAAGAATGTTCTATTGGTTTAAGACTTGAATCATAATCTACTCAGTGTTAGTAAAATGTGTGATCAAGGATACACTCTTACGTTTGATTCCTGAAAATGCAAAATCAGAGAAAATAACTCAGGAAGATTGGTTGCAACTGCAACAAGAAGACCGAACAGCATATACATCCTAGACATGAAGAAGAGAGAGAAGACAGAAGCCACACAAAATAATTCTAAGGAAGAAAAAGTCCCAAAGACCAAAAATGAAGATGAAGTATTATTGAGTGCCACATGTTCAAGGGGAGCAACCCCAAAGAAGAGAGTTACATTTTCCCATTAAAATCGGGGGGAGCAGCCCTAAAATTTTCCATTGATGTCAAAGGGGGAGAGAAATTGGGATCATGATGACAGAGGGAGCATGAGTGTTTCCATCAATGTCAAAGGGGGAGATTGCTGGAAGATTGGTTGTTGTCATTGATGTCAACCCTAGTCATGGGTTTTGGACCACAAGATTGATAAAGGTATTTGGACATGAAGGACAATGCACATGCATATACAAAACCCATGAATGGATAGTATACATCATGTTGTTTCCAATGGTATGTGGCATGTCACGTGGATCCTCATGGTTGAGGAGAAATGAATTTTTGAAGATGACAAAGTGAATTGAAGAAGGAAGTACATGTAGGCCCTGAAGATAATTAAAGAAAAGAATTACAAAATAAGAAAGTGTCAAGTCGGCCCTAATGTTAAAATGAAGTGACATAAATGGTATAAATAAACATCATTATACATTCATTTTGATACAATTTGAATTTCAGAGGAAATCAGAAGTAAAGAAGGTCGGATTTCAAGGGAGGATGAAGTCTTTCGGTGATGTGTTCTAAGGTATGTTATTTTCAGGTCATCTTACGATTTTTGCTATAAATGTTTTTCTAGAATTCTTCAGATGGTTAAATCGCTATGGTATTGAGAATACATATCAAGGTACATCTAGTAAAAAATTCAGCTCTTGATTCACTATAATTATAGAGATACACTCTGTGGAAGATAGGGTTTGTGACCAGTCCTGAAGCTAGTCAATAAACAAGTGTTCCGGGTAAAAAAGTCATAACCTCTTCATACAAAATAAAAATTAGGTAGGACCACTTCCATTGGAAATATTATAGACTTTAGTTTCTTTTGTGTGAGTTTCAGAATCAGATGTTAAATATCGAGCGCGGGGCATGCTGTACAAGTTGGGTCTTCTGAATAGACCAGAATTGAATAAAGTCTACCATTACTTCTATAATATCCTTTTGGGGAGGATTCACGGTGTGGAAATTGGAGGAGTTTCAGAGAATACATTGAGTAATATTATCTACAGGATCATAGTACTCCAAGAATTAAAGAATTGCAGAAATTGAAAAAGTCTCAAGAAGCATTATCAGGTTCTATGTATTGATTGGTTGATGGTGATGATTTAATGTAAAGTTTTATTATCTCTCATATATTCTTGGGTGGAAGGAAGGGGCAAGGATGGAGAGTTCAACTCTCTCTTTATATTGGAGGATTGTATCTTCCTCTTGGAGGTTTATCCCTCCCTTTACATTTGGAAGTTGTAGCTACCTTTGGAAGTCATTACTTCCCTTGAACAATAAACTATTGGTTATTTCTCATATATTGTGCATTGTGTATTATCGTGTATTGGTGTAATTATTATACTATTTTTCATTTCTCATTGGATATAGTTGAATGGTTTAAGTATAAGTTGAAAAAGGTTTTAAATTGTACTTGATATTGATTCACCCCCCTCTCAGTATCAACAAAATAATGACGAAAACCCTTTCGCTTTTGAGCACTCAAGTCTGTGCGAGTTCTTGCTAACAGAGCGTTTAAAACATTTAAAAGAAACATTTAGCAATAAAACAAGATCTTACTATCAATCATTTCACTAACTTTCTTATAAATTCCATAAATGTTTCATAATTCGTGACTTGGAAAATCGCAAAAATGTTTAATTATTTATCCATAGACTGGACAAGTTAAAAGTTGTTTAAGGTATTAATTAATCCAATTTAGTCCTTTAATTAAGTTCCTTTAGTCCTTAATCCCTTTTTTGGCGTTCGCAGTCTTGGATGATTTTACTCTTAATCTTGAACCATGAACCCCGAATTCGCGATACTGCGATTTGGTTGATTAACTGTGATTAGAATTAAGTTTTTAATTAACCAAGAACAACTAATGAATTTTGTGACCTTAGTTATCAGGGTTACAAATGCGTTTCTTCGAGGAAAAAACCATCGAGTCGAGAAATCACGATAATGATTAACTATGGCTTAATTATCATTATTCTCATAATTAACCAGATTTATTTAAAACTGATTTCGCAACTTCGCATGTCAGAAGATCGAAGGGCGTTGGAAGTGTGACTCCCGAAACGCGAAAGCACGATGTATTAAAAAGTGATAATCCCTTCTTAATGATTCAAAAATCA
Source organism: Picea engelmannii (assembly GCA_009831015.1). Taxonomy (NCBI): domain Eukaryota; kingdom Viridiplantae; phylum Streptophyta; class Pinopsida; order Pinales; family Pinaceae; genus Picea; species Picea engelmannii. The sequence goes on along the minus strand of ML779438.1, from coordinate 160,915 downwards.
TGATTAACTTAAACCAACCTCGCTATTTCGTGTGTCGGGACATCGAGAGCTTTGATATGTAAAACCGTAATATCCACGAAATCCCAAAACCCGATTTTTGAGGGTTATGTGTATCATTTGTTATTTATAAACTAGGCGTCTCCAAACCTTTGAAAACTGGAGTATTTGAAAAATATAGGATTTCCAACATAGGCTCCAACTAGGGTTCTCGTCTCCTTGCGGGATGAGAAGAATAGTAGACCAAGTGCCTCTATTGGATAAATGGAGTCATTAGTTTTCTTCCGCAAAACCTGTTCAGAAAAGGGTACAGAGTAAAATGGAGGTTTCATCTTATCCCCTAAAAGATTTCAAAGCTCAATCGCTTTCTAATCTCAAAATTTGGGCCAATTGACTTCCTCTTCCCTAAAACTGAATTTGGGTCTCCTTAATATAATCAAAACAACCTTAAGAATTTTAACAGGTTCTGTTGATTTTGATTTCATCAAGGTGAAGTAATTTCAATGTTTTTTATCAGGGAGTCCTACACGAACTTGGGATGTAGATCTCATTTCAAGGAGAACTAATTGCCAGAGTACAGTATAATTCATATATAACAACCTTACAGATATCTTAGACATTGCTTCACTGCTAGCGAGCCTGTTCAGTAACCCAATGAAGTTATCCAGTTCCTTTTATTGAATTTCCTTTCAACACTTCAAGTTGTAACTTTGCATTTAAATGCTGAGATGAGGGAAATCATTTTATGAATTTCCTTTAATCATCTCTTTTTTGACGAGATTGGGGCAAACAATTTTTTGAATTTCCTTTCACCATCTGTCTTATATTTTTCTTTGACATGAAGTGGGGGAAATTAATTAGTATAAAGTATACCAGGGATGATATATGTGTATAACTTTACAAAAGAGGTCTGTTAACTCACTTTGATTACTCTGGATCAATTTTCCTTTGACTTTCAAAACATATTAGTCCGCAGGAAAACTTATGGGAGAAACTATTTCCATGGGCTCTCTTTTGAGCAAGAATAATCATTAAAACTTGTTGAAATAACTAAGAGATTAAGGATTAGCCTATGCATAACTTTGTTCAATAGGAGCTGAGGAGTTGTGAGGACTTGCCCCCCTTTTTTTTTTTTTTTAAATCGCTTGTCAGCTTTCAGAGCTAATGTGTAACCTCTTCTTCCATTGTGGGGGGTGGTGGGAAGGCGTCTAGATTCAAGGGGGAACTTTGGAAGAGGATGACAGAGAAGGTCCCAGATTTCATAAGCATGGGCACTATAACGCAATCCTAATGGTTGGAACTTTTTCTTTGAGGACGTTTTACTTCTTCTATTTATTTTAATTATTTTTATCTTATCTAGGGGAGTTTTTAGAATCGACATAAAAAACATTGTTCTTTTGATAACACATCAGGTGAATATGTTCATACTCATGAGATGGTTGTTTCACCTAGGTGATATTCATTTGAAATCTAGACATTTTGGGAATTCATACCTTTGCCTTACCATTTCATTCTCATCTTAGTAACATATCGTTTATCACCTGTTTCGGGAGAATCGATTTCCCGATACATGACCATCTGTTTTCTTCTTTTTGATGTTTGGGTTGTAAATTAGAATCATATAAGAAAACCACATGAAGAGTATCAAGGTTTTAAGATATATGGAATTCAATGTGTTGAATATTTCATATCTCTACTTCTAGGAGATCACTAACCTATTTTATTGCGATGAAAGTAAAACTTACTAAAAAGCTATAAAATCAGAAAACACAAACTGATATATACAATGGAATTTTGGAGATCATTTATTGCATATAGTGCTTCAGATAATGCCCATTGGTAGGGGTGTTGAGGATTTTACCATCCAAACTTTCTAAAAGAAACGAGTTCTTCCCTTTAGAAGTTGTGACTTTGAATGGTCCATACCAGATATGATCAAATTTTCCATGTTTTGTCGAGTCTTCCCTCCTATCATCCCATTTCAAAACCAAATAGCCAGGGAGGAATTCCATGTCTTTAGCCTTATGGTTGAGCAGTTCTTTCATGTTGTCTTGATATTTCCGCATCCTTTCGTCCACTTCCATTCTATTTTGTTGAACTTCGATCAACTGATTTATTCTCCCTGTGATGTGATTTGGTTCTTCTCTCTCATCCTGTCAAAGTTTCATCATGGGTAGGGCCAGATTTATGGGTAACACTATGTCAGTCCTGTATGCCATTTGAAATAGAGAAGTGCCAATCAATTTCTTGGTTCCTATATGATTCGCCCACAAGGCGTACTGAAAATGCACATGCCAATATTTTTTGTTTTCGTTCAACACTTTCTTAATTCTGGTAATTAAGATTTTATTTGATGATTCAGCAAGCCCATTGCCTTGGGGGTATTATGTCATGGAATGACCCATAATAATATTGTCTTTTTGGCAAAAGATAACCATTTCCATATATTTGAATGCCTGGGCATTATCTGTAACTATTTTTCGGGGACAGGCAAATCTAGATAATATGTTTTCTTCCAGGAAAGCTATCATCACTGAATCTATTGCTTTTCTTGTCAGAATAGGTTCCACCCACTTGGTGAAATAATCTGTAGCGGTCAGGATCCATTTGTGTTGAGCGCTTAAATGTGGGTTAATTTCACCTATAAAATCCAACCCCCATTTTTGAAACGGGGCTTCCGTTTTAACCGGGACCAAAGGTAATCCAGGGAGTTTCTACTTGCCTGCAAACAATTGGCAAGAGTTACAGACTCTGAATTTGGTGTTAACATCTGAGAATAGTTTAGGCTAGTAATATCTTTCCCTTAGGATTTTATAAGCCATTTCTCTCCATGCGTGATGTCCTCTGCATACTCCTTTGTGAAATTCGTTTATGACATTTTCTGTTTCTCATTCTACTAAACAAACCAGTAGAAATCCTAGAGGGTCTTTCCAATACAATTGGATTTCAGATATACAATACTTTTTCTCATGCAATTTGAGTGTCCTGGCATTATATGGACATAAATCACTTAGGCATTTCAGGGTCATAAGGTAAGATACTATGTCTTTATACCAACCCGATGAGGCAAAATTCTCTTCGATTCTGGTTGTAGTTATTTGGTCATCGAATTCATCTATGTCCAAACATCCTCTATACTCTTGTAGGTTATTTATTTTGAGTGCTATGAAATTTGATTCAGCTAAGAGTGTAGCCAAAACCTGTCTTTTTACAAGCTTCATCGGTTTCACTTCTAGATCAAATTATTGAATTTTAACAAGTCACTGACCCCTCTTCCTGTCATTGTTGGACTGAACCAATATGTCTTTTACAGAACTGGTGGGTACATATGCAATTACCTTGGAGTGTAACATGTAGGTTCTGAAATCCTTCAGTGCTTTCACCATAGCGTATGCTTTCTTTTCCATTATATCATATCTCAATTTTGTGTCTCTAAGTCTTTTACTAAAGAATGTTATTGGTTGCTCGAAACCTTCTTCGTTCTTCTGGAGGAGTACTGTCGCGATTGTGTGTTCAGAGGCAAATGAGAAAATGAGAAAATGTTTTAGATAATCAGGGCTGGCCAGCACAAGTGCTTCACCTATATATTTCTTCATACGTGAAACAACGCTTTAGATTCTACCGTCCATTTGACTTCGTTGTTCTTCTTCAACATATCTATGATCAATTTCATGATTTTAGCAAAATTCAGGATAAATCTCCTCAGAAAAATTATTTTTCCTAAAAATGATTGAATTTCCTTTACATTTCTAGGAATATTTATAGTGTCTATAGCTTTGACCCTTTTAGGATCGATTTTAATTCCATCTCGAGACACAATATGGCCCAAGAGTTTACCTTCTTGCATCGTAAAGTGAGATTTCTTTGGATTTAAGGACAAACCAAATTTGTGGCATTTCTCAAACGTTTGTTGAGATGTATCAGGTGATCTTCATCAGATTTAGAAAAAACGGTAAGATCATCAAGATAAATTACCATGAATTTATCTCTTTTGCCGATGAAAGCGATATCCATAGCACGCTGGAAGGTAGCACCTGCATTCATTAAACCAAAAGGCATTTTGTCATATATAAATGTTCCCCAAGGGGTGGTGAAGGTTGTTTTTTATTTATCGTGCTCATTGACCACAATCTGATTGTAACCAGAAAACCAGTCAATCATTGACATTCTATTTTCCCAACCACCTTTTCCAAAACATCATCCATTTTGGGTAGCGGATAATTGTCTTTGACATAGGATTTATTTAGATTTCTAAAATCTACACATAGTCTGATCTCCCCACTCTTCTTCCTAACTGGGACCAAGTTAGCTACCCAATCAGAGTATCTCAGTGGTACAATTATTTTTGTGTCCAAAATATTTTTAACTTTGTCTTCAACCATGGACAATAAAATGGGATTGATTTGCCTGAATTTATGTCTAAAAGGTTTAACATCGGGCTTTAAAGGTATCTCGTGTTTGATCACAGTGGTGTCATAAGTTCTCATCTCATCATAAGACCAAGCAAACACGTATTTATACTGTTGGAGTAAATATGCATACTTACCTTTCATCTCAGGAGGAAGATACATTGATATTTTTACTATTCTAGGCTCCTCCTTGGTCCCTATATCACAATCTTCAACTTCTTCAGGTTGAGGCCGCAAAGTTTATTTTAAGGGCATGTCGTTTTGGTCAAACAATATTTCTAGAGGGATTAGTCTCTTATGGATCTGATTGTTTTTTAATACTAACATGCGATGATTCATGATATTTTCTTGGAACTCTTGAGGATCCTCCCCCTCTTGCATAATCCAAGTATGGTCGTTTTGGTTTTCTTGGTCAATGTGAGTTTCAGTGAAGTCATCCACCATTTCAAGGAATTTTCTTATTTGTTCATCATCCTCGAACACCTGCCTATGTTGTATGTTGTTTGGTATGGAGGGTTTGTGCCTCACCTCTATGCGATATTTTAGTTTGAAATCCGTAGGAGGTGCAAAATTTGAGGTTGCTTTGGATAATGAATCGACTTTTAGGTTTTCTGTACGTGGAATGTAATCAAGATTTACCGATGAGAAGAAATTTTCCATTGGATCCCAGGCGCAATTTCGATAAGATCTTAATCTTGGGTGTTTGGCCTGGTACTTCTGATTTATCTGCTTCACATTCAACTCTGCATCTGCATAGACTTCCAAGTTCTTTATGTTCATCTTCCTGGCAGCTTCTAGTCCCAAGACTAGGTCTTTATACTCACATACATTATTTGTGTAGTCTATGTCCCATTGTAGTCTGTAAGAAAAGGGGATAACAAATTCATTTTCAGATGCTACAAAAATCACTCCTGCTCCTGCTCCTTCACATGATGAAGCACCATCAAAAAACATTTTCCAAATACTAGTGCTATACACATTTTCATCCATCTTTTCTTATTTATTTTCCTCTATATAATTTTCTTCTGTATAATTATTTAGACCATCATTAAAAGATAGAATACAATTCCCTAGGTCTTGATCGATGACATAAAAAAGGTAATTGTTAGGATTCTATGGATCACTTATTGTATATGCCAACCGCATTTCCCTATATAACCAAGTGAATTGTCTGCCAAAAACAAGAATCATGGCGTAGGTCACGTCTAGTTGAAGAGATCCTCCAAGCTTGGCTCCCCAAGACCTAGATAATAGAAAACCATACTTTGGAGGTATATCAGCGATAACTACATCCATTAGAACACTTTTTACCAGAACATGGGCAAGAGTTACCTATAAATATTTTATCATGTCCATACACTTAACTCTCCTTGAATCGAAAGAATACAGATCCCCATATGGCCTGGTGATTTCGAGGCCTAGTCTATCCATAATATACTTGGGCATTACGTTATGTGAGGCTCCATAATCTAGCATGCAATTATGTAGTAGATGATCATGCATGTTTAGTGTAATGTAGAAGGGGGTGACAGTATCCCTAGCACCTTCGAAATGTGGAACAAAATTTATATTAGGCTTATCATCTTCTAAATTTATCATGTCACACTGACTTTCTAAATCTAAAAAAATTATCATTTTGGTTATTTGCTTTCAGTACATAGGATTCTTTGCCAATTCGACCAGGGGTATTGGTATCTTCATCTTATTTATCTCATTTTCCAGGTTGAAGCCTCCCATGAGTTTATTTGTTTCTTTAGTTAAAGCTTCATTCTCCTTCTTTTCTAAATTATTTGTTTGCATTGCTTTATTTTCAATTAGTTTTGTTTCCAATGTCTGCATTATGGCTACCTTAGTTTTCCCAACTTGTATCTTAGCCTTCTTTACTGTGGTATTCTATGAGTCCACTCCTTTTATTTTGGTATTCTATATCTCGGTGTCTTTTGGAGTGGGCTTGTATGTTTCACCTCTTGGCAAGATTTTTTTTGGATGATTAGTCGACACAGATTTATTTTTAGGCCTCGGATTGTACTTATGTTGGAGCTCGGTCATTACAGTATCAACCATTCCTTGATAGGTAGAATCGTCGGTATTGTTTATGTTTTTATCTTTATTTGATGGTTGTCCTGTGTTCAAAGACTACTCATAATATTCCTTTTTTAAATGGGGTTGTATACAATCACTGCCCAAATTGTTTACATCTTCTTCTAGATCCTCAAACTCTTGAATGTCATTCCCTCCTATAAAATTTTCATTTTTAAAAGGAGTTTGAATTTTTTGGTCTTCATTTTTAATCTGCCTTTATTGATTTTGAGGATTGGGGTTTCTTCTGAATTCTCTCTTAACGAATGGATCTTCTTTGGATTGATCTAGATCCATCCTTGAAATTTTATTTGATAACTCTTTTATTATCCTAGCCATATCATCAATTTTATCATCTGAGGACCTCCCATATCCTAAGGGTCCTACTTGTTCTCTAAAACGTTTGGTCTCTTTGATTCCAGTTTCTATTTTAGTTTTTAATTTACTATAAGCCATCATGTTCGACTCAATCTCTATGGCATCATCTTGCATTCGGGTTAGGTCGGCCCCTCTCCTTTCTCTTAATTATAAGGTGAAATCGGGTTCGAAGGCTCCTTCGAAGGTTACCTTGGCTATAGGTTGGGACGGTTTAACTTTGAATGGGATCTTATTATATAAGTTGTTAAATATTTGAATGAATTCCATAACAATTTCTAAACTTTTTTTCTTTAAAGATCCAAACTCAGTCAAATAGTATAAATGATCTTTTATTTCGCCCCATTCTCTGAGAAAAGAGTCTTCCGGAGCATAATAGGATAATATCGAACTTGCGGGTAGACTTTGAAACCAAGTTATTACCTATCCTTTGAAATTTTGGACAAATAACATTGAATACACATCTTCATGTTCAAGACCTAGGATATCTATGAATTGGTCAAATAAATTTATATGTTCGCTTGCGGTTAGGTCTCCTTCCCTTGTGAACTTAGGTAGATTTTTCATGTAGTTTTTAGGTAGATCATCATGAAGAGGTACTGGGAGGACCATAGGATCATATGTGGCAGCTACTTTAGAGAAAATCCTTGGGGGTGGGGGTGGCCCTTGCCCCCCCCCCTTACTCCTCCTACAACAGCGCCACCTCCTCCTCCTCCGGCAGCTGCCATAGATATTTTAGGAGAGGAAACCGGTATGTTGTACAGAGTGTTTTGGAAGATGTATAGAGAATATTTAGCTTCTTTGTGAGAGGAGAAAACTAAAAAAGGGGGGAGCAGGATACGAGGACTCAGTTCCTCTGACTTGCAAGAGATATAAACGGGAGAAATCGTAGGCGTGGAATCTGAGTATACGGTATACTTTTCAATACTTTTTGAGGTTGGGAAATCTATCTAAAGGGATGATGGGATATCAATCGACGCAAGATTTATTGAGGGATTCTCACCTTCATTTACACAGGAGGTAGTCATATGAGTTTCATATTTAATTTCTTGGAAAACTAGATATAGGTTTAGGGTTTTGGCTTGAACTGTTTTAGCCGACGTTTCTCTAAAAAGGGTTTGGTTGGAGACTTCCTGCAAAGTTAGCGTTTTAAGCAGAATATTGAACTTTCACTGCATGTGTTTATGTTGGTAGGTTGCAGTAGTTGGCTTAAGGGAACCTCTCATTTTTAGTATTTTTTCAAGAATGGAAACAGGTGTGGTCTATTTACCATCCGGGTTTTGTCTGGTGTTCCTTCGCCCGGATGCCAGCTTACTTAAACGTGGAGTCTCCAAGTGAATAATAAAAACCTATCCTTTAGAAGGTGCTCACTCTTTGTTCACTATCAAAGAGTAGAAACTTTCAAATGTCTTTCTCCCATGGAAAATGATTTTGTATCTTCGGTCCCTGGCAGTGGCACCAAAAATATTTTGATCCAGAGTTTGTACTTAAGGCTATAAAGTACAGAGTCTAGGCATCCGAAAGAGGGTAAATGATAGAAAAGAAACAAAACAATCTTAGGAAAATAAGATATGGTTGATTTCTGATTTTCCTTTGTATAGCTTCTAGTTGTTCCTGAACGCTTATGTCTTGTTCAATGGATTCCCATGAACGTTCGAATTCAACTCGGGTGGTGACAATTTTCAGGATGGAATCAAAGAGTTTTAAAGCGATGCTAGGTTGATCTGTGAGACCGGGTCCAATATGGGGTTATCTTGTAACAGGTACAGTCATGGAGGAACATGGTTTTTAAGGGATTTGTTGATTTTAAAATTTTTATTTCTATTTTAGATTATATGAGACGAAATTCCCCCAATTTCAAATTAATAGCATAACAAAATCAAAGGCCTTCCCGTATCAGAGTTAAATTTGAAACACATTCATGAAACGAAAGAAAACATGAAGTTGTTGAACAAGGTGAGGCATCAATCAAGGAAGAATCACACTTTGTGACAGAAGAAGAAAATAGACAAGAAAAACTTTAATGAAGCATGAGATATATAAATCTAAGTGATTCACGGGTCTTGTACCTGCTGATAGTTGATATAGAGGAAAAGTTGTAAATGATTAGATGACTAAAATAATCGATCACTGCAGTAGAGGTTGTACTAAAATGTAGCTAAACATTCATCAAATATATATAAAGGAAATGATGTTTAATACAAAAGAACAGGGGAAACACATAACTCAGTATTGACGGAATCTGGAGTCTTGTGATTTTCCTTGTATTAGTTCGGGTGAAAAAAAAATATCTCTATTACAATCGTCCAAAGAAGAAACAACCCTTGTTTCATCTTCAAGATGTATATTTACACAAAATTAAAAATCTCTGAATTCTAATCATTCTAAAAAATTTTGGTTACAAATGAAAAATGAATCATTTCATTTCCTTGCCTCTTGTCTTCCTCTAGGCAGGGCGTTTCCTTCTCTTTGTTCTCTAGCTCCAAAAATAGGAAGAAATAAACACCTGTTATTATTCACCTCCTGAAGTCTTACCTTTCCCCTGCTCAATACAATTGAAACACCTTTCTATCAATTGGGCTATCAACTTGGAAGGTTTTGTTTGGTTGTTCGCCTCGCAGGTGTAACAATTCTTTTCCAACTGTGGCAATCTCTTTCCTACTTGTCTGTCTTCTATGATGATAGACAATAATTGTAAGTTTGGTTTTATTAACCATTTATCCACTTGGACAATATCGACCTGACTTATCTGGGATAATTCAACTTGTTCTCTTTCCACACTTTGCTTGATATCTAACAGATGCTTGGCTATGTCGATTTTGCCCAATGTTCCAGAACTACTTTCCTTGTCAAGATTGTAGTTGTTTTATTAACTCCTATTGTTGACTTACTTGTGCCTGGCTTATTTGTGTCAACTAATGCATTTTCTCAAGATCGGATTTGAGTTGTTTGATTTCTTGCTGATCAACTGCTCTGGCTTGCTCGAAATCCTTGTTTGCCTCATTTCTGGCATTCGTTTCTATGACTGCTAGCTGAGTCTACAATTTCCTAATTAACAGGTTCTGTTTTTTCAACCGTTCCTTCAAGGTTCCAACTGAATATTGGTTGGTTGTTGCATGCACCCCCAATGTTATTTCTATCTCATTAGTGAATTCCTCCTCTTCCAAGGCTTCTCCATCCGTTAATATTTTGTATTTTTTAGATGCTTCACCCACTCTTTGGTATGTTACTTGCTTCACCACGACCTTCCTCTTCTTTCTAAAAAATAAATCGCTAGGAGGCCATTCTTCCATAGAGATAGGCATCAGATCCTCTTTGAATATTATCTCTGCATTGGGGTTCCCCTTTGTGAATTGTAAGGGTGTGATGGATTGAATGGGACTGCTGATTTCTTGGAATGATTGTTTCATGGTAGCGTCTCTGGCTGGCTCCTTTGATGTAAGTGATGGTATGTCACCTACCCCTTTAGAGGATATCTCTGCTTGACCTTCGACCTATTTACCTGGTGTAAATGCCTCTAGGTTTCCTTATTCTTGATTGGGGATCTCGGCTTCTTGATTCGAGATCCCCATTTCCTCGGTCTTTTCCTAAGTCTTTTCCTAAGTCTGTTGAACCTTTGGCCTCTGCTTGCTGTGTGCCCGGAGGTTTTGAGGTTTTTCCTTGTACAACTTTGGGGAGGCAACTTCTCTGGTGCTCCTGGAATTTATAGAATTCAACCATATCTCTGGGCAACAGAGCTTGAATCTGACTTAAGACTTCTAAGTAGGACCTCACTCCTTGGAAAATTTCATCATGAGGTAAGTCTTCGTGCTCAAATCGTTTTATACCACAACTCACCATGTGATTATTCACAACCTTATTAGGGTTGTGTTTCTGAAACTCGATGCCTACTAATTTCATTTCCTAAAGGGCACTGGCCTCCGCTTTGGCATGGCCAAAGTCTAATAAATAATATGTACCAATGTGAATGGGGAAGGGTGGCCATACCTTCTTTTGAACGCCTTTGAGCTCTTTGCTTATCCCCTCAAGCACAATTTTTGTGGTGATCTCGTGACATACTAGCTTATCTGTCAAGAACAATGGCAGAGCATATGGGGGAATAGAGCTGCCAAAAACCCTAATGTATGAAAAATCTTGTTCTATATACCAGTCTGCCATGCTACTTAGGTTGGCCATGATTTTATCTGAAATCCTGGGAGGTGGATGGTCGAAGATAGAGACATGCATTAGTACCATTACCCAGTTGAAAAACTCATAGACGAATTCTTTGGATTTATCTTCCCATACTTTCGAGTGGTACACATGAATAGCCTCTTCATTGGTTGGAGTCCAGCACCAGCTCATTAATGGGAAAGGTGTTATGAAGAAAATAAAATCCATAATGTAAGCAGACCTAAAAAATGAAGATGCTTTCCCACTCGCCATTTATGCTCGATATTCTGTAATTCGGTTGGCCAGACTGTCTAACAACAATTTGGCCCAATCGAAAGAGAATCCCTCAGCTACTGTGTGAATGAGAGGTACCCATAGGAGATAACAATGAGTGGTGTCCTCCTTCCCATACAGTCTACAGACCATCATCGCAATATACATGAATTGAGGCTCCAACGATGATATTGAATAAATTCCATTAGAGTCGGCTTTGAATTTCGTGGGATGAGAACACCGATCTTTGATCAGGTCGGATAAGCTTTTCCCAAATTTCTCACATTCCTTCTTTTTGAAGCCTTCTATGAATTCGACGTTGTGAGTAAAGTTTGGTGTGGGAGATAATTTGTACATTACCTGTAGATGCTCTGGCCTGAATTTCCCAATCACCCTCTTCTGCTCGTTGAATATTGTCCTAGTCGAGATATCTACATGGTCCAGCGCCCATCTGATCATATCACAATAGGGGAAAATTCGCGGTCGTGTTGCTACCTTGTGTATCTCCGACTGAGAAACAATTTTTTATTTGTTGGATAAGTCGTGTTTTTCATTATCACTGGAATCATCTGGACAATTTATCAGCTCAAATTGCAGAACGTTGGAGACATGTGTCCATGTTTTGATAGTGTTGATGCTTCTAGGCGAGGTATCGAAAATACTATCTGAACCTTGACCTGAATTTCCACTAGTTGTCTTGGGCACTTTTCGCAGAGCCATGGTATAGAACCTTGCAATTAGGTTTCCTGCCATAGAAAATGAAAACATAGACAAAGGTTATCTTGGTAAACTGGCTTTGTGAAAATTAGAAAGGATTTTTTTTAAATAATGATGGAAACCCTTTCTCTTTTGATCACTCAAGTCTATGTGATTCCTTGCTAACAAAGAATTTAAAACATTTAAAAGAAATATTTAGCGATAAAACAAGATCTTACTATCAACCATCTCACTAAATTTCTTATAAATGCCATAAATGTTTCATAATTCGTGACTTGGGATAAATGCAAAAACATTAAATTCTTTATCCGTAGACTGGCCAGGTTAAAAGTTGTTTAAGGTATTAATTAATCCATCTTAGTCCTTTAATTGTGTTTAGTCCTTAATCCATTTTTCGACGTTCATAGTCTCAGATGATTTTACTGTTAATCTTGAACCATGAACCCCAAATTCGCGATACTGTGATTTGGTTGATTAACTGTGATTAGACTTAAGTTTTTAATTAACCATGATCAACTAATAAATTTCACGACCTCAGATATCGGGGTTACAAATGCATTTCTTCGAGGCAAAGACTGTCAAGTCGCGAAATCCCGATAATGATTAACTATATCTTAATTATCATTATTCTCGTAATTAACCAGATTTATTTAAAATTGACTTCACACGCCAGGAGATCGAAGGGTGTTCGAAGTGTGACTCCCGAAACGCGAAAGAACGATGTATTAAAAAGGTGATAATCCCTACTTAACGGTTCAAAAATCGTGATTACCTTAAACCAACCTCGCTATTTCGCGCGTCGTGACATCGAGAGCTTTGATATGTAAAACCGTAATATCCATGAAATCCTGAAACCTGTTTTTTGAGGGTTATGTGTATCATTTTTTTATTTAGAAAGTAGGCAACTCCAAACCTTTTACAACTAGAGTATTTGAAAAATACAAGATATCCAACAATGTCGACAGTGTATGTATCATAGAATGGAATTACAGGGTGATGAAATGAGGTTTTTCAGTGTTTTGGAGGTGTCTGTTATGGCACGGGCTAGTGACGGGGCGGTTAATGGTCATTGGGATAATTTTAATCAGGTAACGGTTATCTAGGATGGGACATAAGGAAGGTGGAAGTAGGGTATGGTGGTGGAGTGAGGTGAGTGGTATTGGGTGGAGGTTTGGGAATATTTTTGAGGAGGAGGTGTGTCCGAAATGTTGTGAGAGTGCCATGGTAGGTGGGACTGACGTGGGGGGAAACCACTTTTTGGACCCCCTGTTAAAGGAAGAAAGGTTGGGGGGGTCTCAAATGTGATAAGGACCGTTGATCTGGGCAATGATGGATGTCATCGCTAACAACATGTGTGGGAATTATCCACTACACAACAAAAGATCTTTTCTGCTAGCAACTTAGGACAAACAAATATGCACTAGGTAGCGCTAAGCTTACTTTTTTCCCCTTTACATCATACACCATTTTCCTAAGCTAGAAATACCCAAATTTATTCAAACAAGGGGTATTTTGACATCTGCTTTTTAATTTTTGTTGAAACTAAAATCATTAATGTATCTGCTAACCTAGGCATCTAACATATTAGTCTAGCTTAGACTATTGGATTAATTATTACTCTAAACTAAGTAATTTGGCCAAGATTGAATAGTTTGACCAAACATATTCTCTAACCTATCAACATAAATTCAACAAGATTGATCATTATTATACATTATGATTCAAACTAAATTTATTTTTGGTGGGGTTTTATATTTTTTCTTTTCTTTTATTTTCTTTTCTCCTTTTTTTTTTCTTTTTCTTTTGTACCATCTTTTCATTTTTTCTCTTTTTCTCTTTCTCTTTATCTTTTTATTTTTCTTTTTTATTTTGAAAATCATTTGTAGAATGAAATATTATTTACAATGAAATATGACTTGAGTAAGAAATTTCAATCACCGGGTGATACTGTGAAATATAGGGTTATAACATAATCCAACATAGTAGCATATAAGGGAAGAAGCATAAATGAGAGAGAAGATATTGACATATGATATTAAGGAAATAACTAACGATCTAAACCATCTTGAGGCGGAGTTTGGTCAAGAAGATAAAGGACTTGAAGAAGAAATAATCACATTAAAAATTCATCTTGAAGAAGTGAAGAAAACAAAAGAAGTCATGAAGTCTCAGATATTAAATAAAGAAGAAGAGGTTGAGAAGCTTGAAGAAGAAGTTGTCACATTGAGAAGTAAAATTGCCAAGCTCAAAAATATTGTTGAAGAGACAAAAACATCTGTATCGGTTGTAGAGAATGAAGAGAAGCACTCTAGGTTGCTAGAAAATAAGAATCAAGAAAAGAGCAAGAGTTATGCATAAATACTCAAAGGAAGGAATCATGGTCAACAATAATCTAAGAAAACTAATAAGGGTACATATTCAAGAATATTGTTATCACTCTGTAATTTTCCCAAGGCTGTGGAGGCAGTCACAGAGGAAACATCAAAATCTCTTCAAGTCAGGGATCTAGCCCTCCAAGACTCAAAGAGGGATCTCTCTATCAGATTTAGATTTGTTTGAACGTGGATCTTAGGCTAGTTATGCAGAATAGGATTTGTTTTTGAGTTTTTGTTTGAGACAAAAAAAAGATCAATTGGGAAAAATGGAGTCAGGTCATGAACTTCAATGGTTTACAGTTCAACACGGGCTGACAACCGCCCTCAAACACTGAGGAAAAATAGGTACCTTGTTCAGCAGGTATAAAGTGATGTAAAGGTAGTCTGAAAAATAAAAGATTCCACTGTAATAAGGGGCATATGACAAAGGATGAATCTCTTATGGCATCTTTTAGAATAAATAAAACAAGAGGTAGGCCACCAAACAAGGCATCTAACAAAGGATGAATCCTAGAAGGAAAATGATAGACACATAAAAATATTCAACTACATAAGAGGCACCTAACCATGGGTGAATTTCTACATGAAGCTGCAGAAGAATCAACATACAAATCTGATGGTTGAAACAGAGCATCTAACTATGGACGAATTCTTTAACAGGAGATCAAAAATATATGAAAAGCATATTCTATGATGAAAGGGGCACCAAAGGATGAATTCCAATCACACTGCTCTTAGAAATAAGTTGTAAGATAAAGAAATAAACAAAGAAGATACATTGTTGAGAATAAATGCGTTGTGATGAATCTCAAGCCATAAGTAGGCTTGTTGTGTTAAATTCACAAAGAAATGAACATGGTCTTTCTTACACCTGTTGGGATTTCCCTACACCTAAAATTTATAGGGCCCAAGGAGCCTCTTTCACATAGTTCAAACCTCTCTCTTCTCTCAAAACATGAATTATTTATACCCATTATTAGAATGATCGTGTCATCAAATGAATACGATTTCATTCAATCAAATCTAATCTAACAATATTGCACTGCACAAAAATTAGGATTTCTCCAACACTGCACAGATTTCTTTAACTGTGTCAATTATCAGTCACTGGTAACAGATTTTTGATGGAATTTGATTATTATGTGGCCGCCCTTGAGTGTATGTTATATATTTATATCAGGAGACGGTAGGATTTCGTGGAGATCTAGTTGACTTTTTCCTTCGCCAGATGTCATCCTGTGGAAACTTTTGCCTCCTTAAATTCTGAGAAATAGTGTTAAGCCCTAATATTGGCTCATTACCCCTTAATTGGGGCATATTATACTAGTAATGTTATTTTATTTATGTCATCTTTAGGCCATTAGTTGTAATTATACCTCCTAGTCTCCTATATATACCAAGGAGACATTTTATTTTGAATCATCTTGTACTTGAACATTTAAGTGGGGTAAAAGGAGGTTGCCCCCT
>ML779438.1:104141-140447 GCA_009831015.1 Picea engelmannii | reverse complement strand
CAGTTTTCCATGTTTCATGCTTAAAGAAGGTTATAGGTGACAATATCCCAATTCAAACTATATTTCCAGAACTTGACGAGGAAGGAAAAATCATATTGGAGCCTGAAGCCATCACTGACACAAGAATTCGCAAGTTGAGGAATAGATCCATTTCAGAGTATCTCATTAAATGGAGGAAATTACCGGCTGAAGATTCCACTTGGGAAGATGAGTATTTTATACAGAATCATCCAGAGTTACTCAAGCGTTACGGACAACACTTGTCTCAAGGGGAGGGCCATGTTAAGCCCTAATATTGGCTCATTACCCCTTAATTGGGGCATATTATGTTAGTAATGTTATTTTATTTATGTCAGCTTTAGGCCATTAGTTGTAATTATACCTCCTAGTCTTCTATATATACCAAGGAGACATTTTCATTTTGAATCATCTTGTACTTGAACATTTAAGTGGGGTAAAAGGAGGTTTCCCCCTCGAAGAGGCTTATTATATGAAATTATCTCTTTTCAAGGCGTTGAGTACTTTTCCTGAGGTTTTTCTATGCTATACTGATGTTTGGTTCTTAACAGATAGGGTCCCAATGAGTCTTCAACTCTCCCAATATGAGAGATCTGTGTGAAAACCGGGGATTTTTTTTTGTATATGAGCTTGTCTGGAGAAAAAACCTCCTTTGGTTTCTCTAATTTCGTCTCCAGATCACCGAAACAACTCCTGCAATATCAGGACTGAAACAGGAAAATCAGAAACCTGAAACAAGGGGATGAAATATGGATTTTATTCTCCCAAATAGTGGAACCTGTGAAAACATTGAGAGAGATTTTTGTTCTTCATCTCGTTACTGAGAATATCCTCTCTCAGTTTTTCCAAATTCCTTCCTATTTTCCGTGAATCCTTCCCGTAAGTCAACTGGTTGAAACTAGAAAATAGTGGTTTTGAGTTTTTGGGTGAGCAGTTTTGCAAGGGGAAAGGTGGGAATTGGACCCCCCTGAGGTGGAAAGTGGTATTGGGAGGAGGGGTCTGATTTCACCAGGAGGTGACAAGTGTCCCTCCCAATACCACTTGATCAAACTTTCTTGAGGTGATGTGACGCGAGGGAGGTGGGGGGGGGTCCAATATGTACGGGGAATGCATGTGTTAATCTTAGGATAGTTTTAATTTTTGGTTTTAATTTTTATTATTTAATATTTGTTTTTAAGTTTGTTTTATTTATTTATGTTTTGTTAATAAATTTTTTTTATTATAATGTTTTTTTTAATTATATTTTGTATTTAATATTTTATGTTTATTTAATACGGATTTGTTTTTAATTGTTTTATTGCTTTCAATTAATATTTAATTACAATAAACTAACTTAACTACTAATTATTAATTAATTAATTACTAACAAGACTAACCTAGCTTATTAGTCTAAGTATACTAATTTAATTAATATTAATATAATTATTCATTTATTATCCTAAGTTTGTTTATTCATGCATGGATGAGTGATGGGCATGATGAAGTGAAGGATGAGGGACTAAAAGACGTAGGGGTGGATGAAGGATGCAACAAGGTGATGGAGGATCGGGCGAAATGGATGGAGGGGGAAATGGAATCAACTGAGCCGGATGTCTTCATTACGGGGCCAACACCAAATAGGAAGTTGAAGAAACCAGTTACCTATGATTATAGGACCCAAACAAATATCATCCATGTTCAAGCCATAAAGAAGCTTCAATCATGATCATGATCAGTCAAGGAAGAAATTCAGAAGGACTATCCCACAAAAAATATCATTCACTCCCAAGTATACAAATTTCTTTTATGTTCATTGTTTTTATTGTACTAATTTTGGACATAAGGTTGCAGATTGCAGGGATTATAAAAGAAATGTTCAAGAAAGAAATCCCTATGTGGCCCCACGTAACATTGAATGTTACAAATGTCATAACTATGGACACATAGTTAGTTATTGCAGAAGAATGATCGATACTTCCATGAAAAAGAACATTGATATCAGATATAAGAAAGTATGAATAAGAAAACACAAAGAATAGGTGAACAAATACTAGGTCCTAGAGATCGCAAGATTGGAAATAGAATGAGATGAAGAAAATTATACAGAGAAAAAGAAAGATGTCAGATACAGAAAGGTTTGGAAAATAACTGAAAGAAAAGAAGGACAGGTAAATAAGGAATAGGTTCAAGATATTGTACTTTTAGGAATTTTAGTGAAAGATGAATCCACAGACAGAAAGAAAGAAGCTAGAGCTCAGAGATATGATGAATCTACCAATGAAGATGATGATGAATACACATCAGAGAAATAATTTTTATGATCCATATGGCTTAGAGACTCCCAGATAATATGAATATTAGACAGGAGGATTCTATGCGATAGTTGTGACAGACCAAGGAACCATCCTTCGAGCAACTTGCAGAGTTTGAGTAGACAGATCCAGAGAAGTCAATTAGAAGAAGTACAGTTTGATAGATTAATCAGTTGTAGTAGTGATACTTCATGATAGTATAGTGATAAATGGGTCAACATTATGGACAGTTGTGTAGTAGAGTCTTGGATAGTATGGATAGAGATGGATTCATAAGAACACTTAGCAGGTTTGGATATATATATGACAGCGGACAAGAGAATGGATTCACATATTGGTTTAGACAGTGGTTCAGAGACAAAGGAACATTATCATAATGGATGATAATTACACAGGAAATAGATCGAACAATGCTAATGGATTCCAAATTGAAAGATATTTTTTGGACACATTCAGTGCATACAACAATGCACATTCAAAACATAGTAATGCTCAGAAACAAAAATGACAAAACTCCCTATGAGCTATGGAAAGGAAGACCAACAAATGTGAAGCACTTCAGAGTATTTGGAAGCAAATGCTACATCAAAAGAGAAGATGGTGGAATGGGAAAGTTTGACTCTCATGTGGAAAAATGAGTACTTGTTGGTCACTCAAGTACAAGGAAAGAATACAAGAGTTACAATATGAGATTGAACAAAGTTGTGGAAAGAATTAATGTAACAATTTATGAAACAGGTGGACAAGAATCAAAGGAAGAAGAAAATGAATCATTGGAACAACTTTACGAAGAAGAATAAAAATATGAAGAATAAGTAGAAGAGGAAGATGAAGAAGATCAAATAGAAGTAGAAGAGCAAGTTCAAAAAGTTCCTCCAAAGAAACCTAGCAAACGAGTACAAAAGAATCATCCTTTAGATCAGATTATTGGAAACAAGGATGTAGGAGTTGAGACTAGAAGAAGAATATGTTCACCAGAACAAATGCACCTAGCACTCTTATCTACGATTGAACCAAACAATTTTGAAGAGTCCAGCAAGGATGAATTCTATAATAAGGCCTTGGACAAAGAATTGTATCAAATATAGAAGAATGACACTTGGGAATTGGTTCCAAGACCAAAGAATAATAATGTAATTGGCACAAAGTGGGTTTTCGTAAATAAATTGAATGAAGATGGACAGGTTACAAGGAACAAAGCTAGATTGGTATGTAAAGGATATGCACAATTTGAAGAGACATGTGCCCCAGTTTCCAGAATGGAAGAAATCTGATTTCTTTTATCTTATGCATGATCCAAGAATATTAAATTGTATCAGATGGATGTGAAATAAGCTTTTATGAACAAGGAACTTGAATAAAAAGTCTACATTGAACAACCAGAAGGATTTCAATTGTCAGAGAATGCAGATCATGTGTGTAAATTGAAGAAGGGATTGTATGGTCTAAAATAGGTTCCTAGAGCATGGTACTCTATACTGGATAAATATCTACAATAGGAAGGGTTTAGAAAAGGAAGTGCAAAAAACAACCTCTAAATCAAGGTAACTCAAGATAGTACTTTATTAATTTAAGTTTATGTTGATGATATTATTTTTGGAAGTATTGATGACAAGTTAAGCCAGAAATTTGAAAAGGATATGCATAATGAATTTGAAATGTCATTACTCAGAGAACTATCCTTATTTCTAGGTCTTCAGACACATCAAATCAACCAAGGAATTTTTATTTCTCAAACTAAGTATATCATAGAAATGATAAAGAGGTTAAGAATGGAAGATTGCAAACCAGTTACCACTCCTATGCAAACTAGTCGCAAGTTGAGAAAAGATGATGATTCAAAGTCTATAGACCAGAGGAAATATAGGTTAATGATTGGTATCTTACTATATGTGACAACATCCAGACTAGATGTAATATAGGAAGTTGGACATGTGGCACGATTTCAAGCAGCACCAAAGCAATCACATGTATTAGTAGTGAAGTGGATTTTCAGATATCTCAAAGGAACGAAATATTTTGTATTATGGTATCCAAAAGGAAAGGATCTATCACTTATTGCCTACATAGATGTAGATTGGCCAGGTTGCATTGATGATCGATGAAGCACCAGTGGAGTAATGTTCTACTTAGGTGAGTGTTTAGTATCTTGGATAAGAAAGAAACAATCATCAATATCTTTATCTACAACCAAACCAGAGTATATTGCAACAACATGATGTTGTACTCAGGTTCTATGGATGAAACAAACTTTGACAGATATACAATTTGAGTATGATGAGCCCATTCCAATCTATTGTGATAATACAAGTGCCATCAATATCTCAAAGAATACAGTGATACACTCAAAGACAAATCACATTCCAATAAAGTATCACTTTATATGAGAACAAATTGCAGAGAAGAACATAGGAGTTGAATATGTGGGAACAAAAGAACAAGTGGAAGACATCTTTACAAAACCTCTTCCAAGGGAAGCCATTGAGTATCTTCGCCAGAGACTAGAAGTAATTTCTACTCCAAAATGAATGTTTTTTAATTCTTATCTTATATGTCTTAGATTTACATGAGGAAGCACCATAAAGAGGATAATTCAAGTTGGGAGATCAGTTCAACTAAAATTTTAGTTATGGGGAGCAGCCCTGGATGGAAATATATCTTTTCCATTGATGAAAAAGGGGGAGAGATTTATCACAGGCAAAGGTAAATGATTAGAGAAAGAGCATATAGGCATGGTTCCAGGGGGAGAATGAGTGATATCACTTCAGTATTTCATCATATTTTTTCCATCAATGCCAAAGGGGGAGATTGTTGATTATTTGGGTTGGTTGTCATTGATGTCAACCTTTGAAGAAAGTCCAGTAGCGAATTCCGGTAGCACAAAGGTTTGGGTAATGGACCCAATTTTTTTTTATGTATAATGGTATGAGTTTTAATATATTTAAAGGTAATCCTATTCTAGATGGATAGTACATGTCATGCCATTTTTGGTGGTATGTGGAACATCACATAACTCCTTACGGTTAGAGAGTTATGGCCATGTGAAGTTGGAGAACTCTCATGACTCATCTAGAAGACCCAAAAAGTCAAAGTAGTCAAAGTGGTTGCAAAGAAGAAATTATTTAAATAATAAAGTGAAGTGATAATTGTACTATAAGTCAAAGTAGATACAAAATAAATTATTTAAATTATAAATTTAATGGAGAAATTACTAAGTGGACAAGTGGTTAGAAGTGGGTTAGCCCTAAAATAAGGAAAGTGGTTTAAGATGGTTCCAAGGTAACCCCTTGAGGAAGCTATATAAAAGTATAAGAAATTATTTAAATAATAAAGTGAAGGGATGAGTGTACTATAAGTCAAAGTGGATACAAAATAAATTATTTAAATAATAAAGTTAATGGAGAAATTACTAATTGGACAAGTGGTTAGAAGTGGGTTAGCCCTAAAATAAGGAAAGTGGTTTAAGATGGTTACAAGGTAACCCCTTGAGGAAGCTACATACAAGTATAAACAAGAGGCAAGGGTCTCTAATTTTAATTACACTTGAGCATATTGAATATATAAAAGTGACTAAGGTAACCGAAGGATATCTAAGGAGAATTTCAGAGGGAAGGTGAAGTAAAGAAGGCCGAAATTCAAGGGAGGATAAATTATTTTGATGATGCTTTCTAAGGTATGTTATTTACAGTTCATCTCACAATTTTCACAAAAAAACAATTTCTAGAATTATTCAGACCACAAAATCTAGAGGCCATTGAGGAAAAATATCCACATACTTGTGATAAAAATTTCATCTTGTGGGTCGTTGTATTTTTGGATTTACACTCCATGTAAAATAGGGTTTGTGGTTAGTCCTGGAACTAGTCTAAAGCAGGTGTTTCAGGTAAAAAAATCATAACTTCTCCATAACAGATCCAAATTTAGTAAGACTATATGTATTGGTTAGAGTACATTATATAGTATTCTTTGTACCATTTTCAGATCCATGAAACAAACATTCCATGCGGGGAACTCTCTACAATTTCGCTCTCTATAATAAGCCAAAATTCAACAAGGTATGTCATTTTTACTATAACTCCTTTTATGAGAGGTTCCAATTAGTGAAACTTGGAGGAATTGCATAAAAGACACTGAAGAACATTGTGTACTATTTTCAAATCTTTATTCATTACAGGTACATAATTATGATTATTTCAAGTTAGGGTTGTTGAATAATCCAAAATTAGTCATGTGAGACTAAAGTAAAGTTTGATGAAAATGCTAGTCTCTTGTTGTTAAAGTTAAGGAAGGTTTGAAGTTATGTGATCATATACACCAAGTATATTATAGAGCTACAAATCATATTTGGATGATGACATTGATGAGGGATTTTGGTTGAGGTACATGTTGGATACATGGTTGATACAAGTAGTTGATGAGTTGACACATACATGAGGTGTATAGTTGATGATGTTTATACATATTGATGAGTCATATTTTATGTGTATTTGATGCATGATTGGTACATATTTGGTGCATGTTTGATGCACTCATTGATGGTATAGGTTGGTGCATGGTTGATGCACTTGTTTATGATAAAGGTTAATTAAAGGTTGTTACAGGTTGTTTGGTGCAGGTTGATTGATACAGGTTTACAACAATATATCTCATTATGATATTGTGATAGTGGTTCCATCATTCTATGTATACGATAGGGCGGTTGGACAGGGAAAGGACAAATGGTTGTAGCCACCTTCCGGTTGCACCCGGAGAACATAGGGGGTTGTAGCCTCCTTTTGGTTCTAGCCAGAGAATTGGGGAGATGGAGCTTCCCTCATGTTGTAGCCTGAGAAACTAGGGGGTTGGAGACTCCTTCATGTTGCAGCTGGAAAACAAAGGAAGTTGGTGCTTCCAATGAATGTAATTCTTAAAGACATATAAGAAAAATCATTATGTGGTTTTCTCTCGCTTTGGGTTGTTGGACATATTGTTATTGATATGTTGTCATTGATGTCAACATTTGATGTCATTATGATGTGATGATTTTTTGTTATGATGAATTGTCATTGATGTCAATAGTATATTAATCAACAGAGAATGTCAAACAATATGCAGAGATTGAAAGCGTAATATCAAGAGGAGGAGCGAACAATATGAAGAGATTAATGCTCAGCAGGGAAAATGTATTACAGAATAAATTTGTGATTATTGTTGATCACGATAGGATCAACAATGTTCCTATGATCAAAGCTCAGGAGAATTAGTGAATTCGTGATTAGTGTTGATCACAATTGAATCAACAATGTTCCTATGATCAAGATCAGGAGAATTAGCGACTAAATATCAATGCATAAAATAATGCACAAACAGTTATTAAATCTCGGAAGGAAAAGCATAAGCTCAAAGTGAAAAACCTCAACAGTCGTCCAATCAGAGTGAGAAGACTTAGAAGCTGTCCAATCAAAAGGTTAACCGTGTTTATTGTGTAAATATAATGGACATCGGTCATATTAGTGATCGCGGGCTTGAGGACCATTGGAGGATCGTGACTGTCGATTTGCAAGCCAGATCAATGATAGTGATAAATTGTCAATATCAGAAGGAGAATTAAACGACTAGCTAGTTACAATCCCACAATTGACCTAGATCATCAGATCTCATAGCTCCAAATATCTATGACTATGGTTGATTCAACAAACGACCAACTTAAGAATATCTGTTGTTCAGTTAATTTGTGAAAAGTGGAAAATTGTCAATAAGTTTTGTGACACTGATTCACCCCCCCCCCCCTCTCAGTGTCAAGTACCCATTTTGACAATTGGTATCAGAGGGGGTTCCTTCAGCACAGTTTAAACACTAAAGGTAGATCCAAAAGAAATGGGTGGATAGATTTTTGTCTCCACAAATGAAGCTCCCTTATTTTATGGAACAGATTATTTATCATGGAGGGAAAATCTGAAAAGATATATGAAGTCAAGAGGATATGTAGTTTGGGATTCGGTAGTAAGTAAGCCTTGTCACTTAACTACTTCAAATAGAAAATCCAAAGTTGCAAAGGAAGCAAAGAGAAACAATTCAGTAGCCTTAAAATAAATACAGGATGGATTGTCAAATCAAGTCAAAGAAAAGATGAAGCAGTACAAATTTGCCAAAGAATTATGGCTTCAACTAGAAAATAGTTATCAGAATGAAACACAAGAAGAAGAGAAATTCAATGAAAGAGAGGAACAAGACTCTAATGAAGATGATTCTTATCAGAATAAATAACATAACTCACAAGAAGAGAGTTCTTATCAAGATAATGAACAAGATAAAGAAAAAGAAAATTTCAATCAGATTGAAGAACATAGTTCAAAGAAAAAGATTTATAATCTTAATGAAATGTAGGATTCGTTCTTAGTCAATAGTGAAGAAGATGACCTCATAAAGGAATTGAGGAATACCTCAGTTTTCATTAAAGAAAAATTACATTATCTTACAACTGATGTTGCAGTTGTTATAGAAGAGATTCATTTGGAACCAGAAAATTATATGCATATTAAAGTTTCTGTGGAGGCTCTTGAAAATATTGAGTCCACAACCATGTGCACTCTATAAGATTTGGATAAACTCAAACAAAATAAATGATGCTACTTCAACAGCTAGATCAATCTAACCATGAATATCATGAACAAAAGTTTCATCTAGAAAACAAAGAAGGGATCAAAAGTTTTAAAACCGAAGTTATTAATCTAACAGAAGATATGGAAGAATTAAATATACATGACAGTAAAAGAAAATAATTACTAAAATAATTAGAAGAACTATTTAACAGTCTAAACACTCAACTTGAGGAAATTAAATAAAGTGAAAAAGACTTAAAAATTCAATTAACAAGGAAAGAAAATTCTTACCACATGTTGGAATTGGAAATCATCAATTTCAAATAGATAAATGCAAGTACAAATGCAGATCTAATGACTCAAATTGAAGAATCTAAGAAAAGAGAAGAAGCTCAGAAGATCCAAATAACTAAAAAGGAAGAATCATGTCAAAAGCTTGAATTAGAAGCTATCAACCTCAAAAGGATTCAACTAGAATACTAGGAAGAAATCAAAATATTGAAAACTAAAGTTTTTGATATAACAAAAGATATGGAAGAATTGAAGACATATGGAAAAACTATTAAATGCAAATAAGTCTTGGATGAGACAGAAGAAATTGCCATAAATCTAAAGACTCAACTTGAACATGCTAAAGAAGTGGAAGAAGCCTTGAAGATTCGGTTGACTAAAAAGGAAGAATTATGTCACATGTTGAAGTTAGAAATAATCAGTCTCAGAAAGATGAATGAAAAGACAAACAAGATTGTCAATTTCCAGAATAGCTCAGCTATCCTAGATAAGATTTGGAAGAGCCATAGATTAGTTGATGGAAAATTGGCCTTGGATACAATAAGAAAGAAGACATCTATAGAAATAAAAAAGAAGAAGAAAATCAAATGACAGATCCTTCAAGCCAAAATAAAATCAAGAATGGAAATACCTTCAATGGATATTTCTTTTCTTGTCATATATTTGGACATAAATCAATGGATTGCAAGAAAATAGAGAAAGGATATACAAGAAAATCTAGAAACTCAATTAGATGTTGGAGATGTAATTTTGTTGGGCACAAAGCAAAAATGTTTCATACAATGAGATGTTACAATTGTGATAAGTTTGGGCACAAATCCAAAAAATGCAAGAATACAAAAATTCAATATTTGAATAAGTCATTCAAGACAATGACAAATCCTAATAAAAGTTGGAAGAAGAAAGGAGATGATAAATCTCCAAAAGAAAAATTAGAAAGAGAAGATCCAAAAAGCAGAATGTCTCATAGAAAGATAAGGAGAAGAAAATCTGAAGGAGAAAGCAAGAAAGATGTTATTACACCTAAAAATGAAGAAACTAATAATAAGAACATGATGGGTAAAATTCATAATAAAGAATGTGAAATTCAATATGAGATAAATTAATCTTAAGAAAATGAAATACCTATAGAATAATATGGGACAATATCAAATTCCGATGATGTCATAAGTTGTTAGCAAAAGAAAGAAAATACAAAAAAAAGGTTTAAATTTGGTCTTTACTAAATCAAAGGATTATGCCAAAGAGTTTATAAATTAACTTATGGAAAATCTTGACTATCTATAGATTAGTGGTCAAAAGAAAAATCATTGATAGGGTTAGTTGTAGAACACAAGAAGAAGAAGAAGAAAAAAGGTAGCAAAGAAATTCAAGAAGTACCCATTTCAACAAAGATCAATTGATAAAAAAATTGGCATTTAAATCAATTGGTATAATTCCTAAATTAATATTCATGTGAAATGTCAAAGAAGAATAAGAAGCAGATCAAAAATATCAGTAAGATTCATACTCTTGTTCTATTTGACAAAGGGAAGTCATTAAAAACTCAAGAGGAGTATTTTGGTTATTAAATAAGAATGTAATTATATTAAGTGTTTAAAAGACTCGATCACTACAATTTTTTTTATTAAGAAGACTACTTATTCAAACTCAAAAATCCCAATAAAATAAAATAATAAATTAGTAAATTAACAGGGGAAGAGACCTTGTTAGGAAGAGCTAATAGTCAGAAGCAGAGAGAGAGCATATTGACAAGGGGAGTCATTTAATTATTGCAGGCAAAACATGATTCCAAGGGGAGTTACCTAAGTTCATATTCTAGCCAACAACATCCAGAAAAACATATGTTGATTATAAGGGGAGAAACCCTTTTTCCATTGATGTCAAAGGGGGAGAGTAAATTCATAGAGAAATTCATATACAAGAGCATCATCACAGGGGGAGTTTGTGTATGAAGTTAGTATGTTTCCCTCAATGACAAAGGGGGAGATTGTTGGACATATTGTCATTGATATGTTGTCATTGATGTCAATAGTTGATGTCATTATGATGTGATGATTTGTTGTTATGATGAATTTTCATTGATGTCAACAGTATATCAGTCAACAGAGAATTTCAAATAGTATGCAGAGATCGAAAGCGTAAGCTCAGGAGGAGGAGTGAACAATATGCAGAGATTAATGCTCAGCATGGAAAACGCAATGCAGAAGCAATTCGTGATTATTGTTGATCACGATAGGATCAACAATGTTCCTATGATCAAAGCTCAAGAGAATTAGAGAATTTGTGATTATTGTTGATCACGATTGAATCAACAATGTTTCTATGATCACGCTCGGGATAATTAGCGATTGACTATCAATGCATAAAAGAATGCAAAAACATTTATTAAAGATCAGAAGGAAAAGCGTAAGATCAGAGTGAAATGCCTCAGTAGTTGTGTTATCACTCCAGGAAACTCTCCTAGGCTGTAAGTCGGAGATGCCTGGTAACTAACTCTTTTTTGGGAAATGTTTTTCTAAATATTTGAAGTGGTTTTGCGGATCAAAATGAATATCCAAGGGCTGAACTGTGTTTCAAGACTGTCTAGAGATACAAAATCTCACAAGGCTTTCTAGCACCGTGGTCAGATAAAGTTTGATTAAAATGGGGGAAGGAATACAACTATTGAACCAGATTATGTTTCATACCAACAAACACAATGGGTCTAACAACCGAGAAATAGCTTATGATAATCAACTAAAACAATTAAATCAATGAGATGACAGTCACTGCAAATTGAATGAGTTTCAACAAAGGAACATCCACTCATAAGCTATAAAAGAAAAGAAGAGAAAATCTGACACAGAACTGAAAGAAGCTTGTAGTTTTTTTATAAAATAAGAATAAGTCTGTGTGTTACAGAGGCAACATCATAGTACCCAAAATCGAACCCTTGGTTCATGTTTCTTTCTAATATTTATCAGATTACAAAACAGTTGTTTGATCCTAAAAACATGGATCAAATAAACTAAAGATAGTAAATCAAAAACTGTTTCACAATAAGTGGGATATTCCCTGAAAACGAGGTCAAATCCCTGATTTTCTTCTGTTGACCGTTGATGATGTGTAGACAACCTTCCAAGGCTAGAGATCATTCTCCCATGGAGATCAGGTCGAATTAGCTGAGGTGGCGAAATACTCCGTTTTCTGGTTCAAACGAAATTGCCGATATGTCTTTGGAATAATTCTTTTCTTCATCATATATCCGAAATGACAGCTGAACTGAGTCTGATAATTCATTAGATATGGGTTGGAAAAGGTCCCAAACCTTTTCATGTCAAAAATTGCTGACGTGTGCAAAATCTTGTTCGAATTCTGAATATACAGACTTTCGGTGGTTGACTGGAACAATTCCTGGTAAGTTATCCACCGAAAGCTACTGTTTCGATGGTTAATGAGCACAGTGGGGCTCGCCTAAACCACCGAATGTTGCACTTTGAAGACCTTTCAAAATTTCAAAAATGACTGCTTTGAAACTTCTTTTAACGCTCATGCTTTCTGGGATGCTGTAGTTTTTATCCGAGCAGACCTTCGAATCTTTGTTGACTGGGAAGGAGAATTTGTTACATCTATTATGGTTGTGGCCAGATTGGCCAAGGTGTCTAACCCTGTTTTTTCTTCTTCAGGTGATTCAAACTTTTTAAGCTTGAGCCTTAAGACTCTTAGCTGCCTGTACAATTTCATGTTTTCCCTGATTAGCTCTCTGTTTCTTCCTTTGATCGAATCATGTTTTTCCTTAAGGATTTCATTTTCTTTAAAAAGTTCAGCAACCTTCTTTGTTAGATCTGCATTTGCCTTTTTGATCACTCTCTCAAGTACTTCCATCTCATAAATTTCTCACAGAATCTTATTGATTTTCCTGGTCTTACCTTTCTGAGGCTTGTTGGATGAAGCTTCTGCTTTCGGTTGACTGTGTTTTTCTGAAGGCTTTGATGGAGGTGCCTTGATTTTCAATTTTACATCTTGCTTTATATGCAATTTGTCCTGTGCCCTTTCCATCTCTTCCTCCGAACCAGAGTCACTATATGGCAGGTTGAGAGGGTTTTTCCCTGTCACAGAGTTTCTGTTTTCAAGTTTTAACTTCCTCTTGATTCCTCCCTGGCTGCTGGGTGTTGCCTCTGTAGGATCCTTGGGTGTTGAAATTCCTTTTCTCCTCTTGTGATTAATAGGATCATTCCTCCTTCTGGACTTTTTTGCTTTCATTTCTGGAGGTTTCTCTGTCTGAAACTCGTTCCAGAATAAGAAGAAACTCCATTCTATTTGCTTCCTGTGAAGAGCTTCTTTGATGAGGAGAGTAATCAATCCCTGATGAGATATCCTTCTTGAAACCTTAGTGGGCTGAGCCTTTACCTGTTTTGCCATTTTAATCAGTGTCTTATGAAAGAAAAAGGGTATATTTAGATGTTCCCTGCCTGTGAAGTGGTTTAACAATTTGAAATGGTAGTACATAACCCTGTTATAACGCCCTTCACAGGTTATGTATACCAAGATTGCCTTCAGCAATGTCTGCCATTTTTGCTCCAGGTAGGACATGGGAATGTCTTTCTTCCATGTTAAGGTTTTATGAACTGGCAACAGATAAGATCTAAACTCAACATTTGAAGGTGAAGATGTTTTGAACCAGCAAACCCCTGTCCTAGGAAACCCTGTGTATTCGGAAATAGATGCCTCATCAATTATGAACTCCTCTCTGCCTATTTTGGAAATCCTGCCATCGTATGAGAGGGAAAATGTCTCAGCAATTTGTTGGTGGAAGACTGTCAATTTCTCACAATATGAAAGAACCCCGACCTGTTTAAAATATTTTGCAACCTCTGGATGCTCCTTGAAATACCATATGCTATCTGCCTTGGACCTTAAGGCAGGGGTTGCTTTTGCCATGGTTTAATACTGACTGTATATGAAACTGTGGATAACCAGGTGTTTGGAAAACACGGTTCTAGGAACTAAAAATATAGTCGATATTTACTCATAACGGACGGTGAAAACCTTTGACCGAACATATGATTCATAAGTTTATTAAAATACCGACTTGTATTCAAATAACAGTCAAACTGGAGAAAGCCAAAACTTTACATTTTCGGGGCAATGGTATTTATGAAATGTTTGACAGGAGATGGCTTCCAGTCTTACCTGATGTCCGCTTTAATTCCCTTGGCTCGAAACACCGGTTGAACTTGGAGACAGCTTGCTAATCACCAGAGAAAGGCAGAGTGAAGATTTTGAAAACCCCATTTCGTTGATGAAATCGCGTGATTGTAGTTGTTTTCAGAGATCCTCGGCTTCATCACAACACGTTGAATTTAAAAATGAATGAACAATCTGCTTAATGGCGTTTGATGTAACTTCCACCGAAAAGGCAGGCCGCTCCGTGCAATCATATCTGGTAATGACAGCGCTGCGAGTGATTTGAAATGATTCATCAAATGGATACTATGCAAGTGCTTTGAACCTCTGCTGACCGAAAACCATGAACAGACATCATCTCCCACGACGCGAGCTTTTGGCGGTTGCATATCCCATCATTGCCACGATTCTTGACATCTGGCTTGTGCGAAAGCACGAGCTTTCTTTCTGCCCGTGGAAACATTTTCGGTGGTTGCATGATTTATAACTCGACCCCTTTTTCTGCCGAAAATGAACATTTTCGGTGATTAATGAGCACGCGGTGGGCTCGCCTAAACCACCGAATCTTTCTTTTTTGCCAATTTCTTGACCAAAACAAAACCAACATGTCTTCTGTTTTTATTTTGAAAAACAGCCTCCCTAATCTTATTGCTTAGAGATTTAAAAAATCAAATTTAGGGACCAACCTATCATCTACTAATCAAATAAAACCAATGATTTATTTGAGGAGTTAACAAGTTGTACGATCAGAGTGAGAAGACTCAGCAACCTACTGATCAAAAGGTTGACCGTGTTGATCATCTAAATATAATGGACATCAGTCATATGAGTTACCATGGGATTGAGGACCGTTGGAGGATTGTGACTATCGATCTGCAAGCCAGATCAATGACAGGGATAAATTGCAGAGATCGGAAGGAGAATTAAACGACTCGCTAGTTCCAATCCCACAATTGACCTAGATCATCATATCTCATATATCCAAATATCTACGACTGAGGTTGATTCAACAAACGACCATCTTAAGTCATATTAAATCATAACCGTCGGATGCACAATCACCAAATCTATGGAAGGGATAGATTGTGGAGATTTAAAGGAGAATTAAACATCACGCTTGTTCCAATCCCGTAATTAGTCGAGTCTGTATGATCTTATAGCTTCGAATGTCAATGATTGTGGTTTACTCTCCAATAGCGTACATCTTCCCATTGAGGAGTTGGGTGATGATTTAAAACACTTGCAGATTATGGTTGTGCAATCATTCTTGATCATGGATCTGCTTCAAGAAACTTCACAACCATTGGATCACTTTTAAAGTGGAAGGACAGGATAATATGGAAGAGCAACACTGTAGATAGATCGATTCGTCGATTTGAGACCCTGATCAATGAACAACATTTGTTTCGGGTCTAAAGTTGTGACTAGGTTATGCTCCGAAACATTTACATTTGAAATTCCTGAAATGCGAATCTCCGCCAACCGTCGGATCATTTTTGAGTGGAAGGGCAGGATAAGCTAGAAAAACGACATCGCAAAAAGATCAATCCATTGATCAAATATCCAAATCGAACAAAGATATTTCACTTTGGGTATAAATAGATGAGGAGGTTATGCTCTGGAAAGTTTGAGATTTGAAATACGCGAAGCCCAAAAATTCGAAATGAATAAGGACCGTCAGATTTGGACTACACACGAGGACCATTGGATCAAGGTTGTTGGTCAATATACCACGTCAGCAAGGACGTGTGGCAGACCATGTCATCATGAACATGTGCCACATGAGGATCCATGTCAACAAGGACACATGGTGCATTCAGACAATGACAAGTGTCAAGTTGATTCAACATCTCAGGTACGTGCAAATCAAAAATCTGAGTGACACATGGCAGCTACTAGGCTCAAAACACGTCATCAAGTGACATAAGTTAGTGACATCACTGAGGAGGAAAGAAAGACTTTGAGACTCAAAATATTCGACGTCGGGAAACCTGAAGGAGATATCGACCATCAATCTGATGTCAGGTGTATTCTCGACTGTCGATTTACTTCAATGGAAGGATAGAGTAAGACAAAATGTTAACCGACAACAAGTGGTATCCACCATATTATGAATTACCACAGTAGGTGATCACTCTGGAGTAAGAATGGGTTGAGATATGAAATCTCTAAAGTCCAAAGACCTGTATTATATGATGGCCATCCAACTCAACACTTGATTAAGTCCTGGCTGTCAGATTAAGCCTTGTAAAGAATCAAATCTGACGATTGATACGTTTAAGTGAAATAGACGTAAACCATCTGATCTGTTTGGGAGATCTGATTCAAAAGTTTTGAAAGGTTTCAAATCCATAAATTTTGGAAGGGAGAAGTCCCATCAGCCATCCATCTCGTCAGAAGATTGAATCGTGACCATTGATTTGTTAAAATGCTCAATCACTCGTTTGTCTTAGCGTTTGGTCACCGTCATTGATCATATGAAATAAGATAACACATCACTTAAATTGATAAGCCTGTGTTTCTACGCCTATGATCATATGGGTTGAAGGAAGTGCCTCATACATGTTTCATTTGACAATGAGTTACACTGGAACAATACAATGATCGAATATGATCAAGTTGGTGAAACGAGATCACAACAAAAGCATGAGTACAATATAATGAGCCGATCCATGTCTGTGATCAACTCATGAGGACAAATGAACCGATACATAGTCATGATTAAAATATAGTTAAAATATCAAAACATGAATAAAGAATAAAAAGGAAAATGATATTAACTAAAGTTTAAGATTATCATTTTTAACGAAAAGGTACAATGGTTCAAATATGAAAATACACAATGTTTCAAATTCACACCAGTTGGAAGACTATATAAAATAAAAGGAATGGTGAAAAGAGTGTAGTTGAATTTGTTGAAGTATATATATTTATTTATAATGGATTGAATGAAAGTTCATTCTATCAGGTTGGTGCCTGTTTACAAGCTGGGTCTTGTATGAGGATTGGATTCCTCACATATCAGTTGGATTTGAGATCATCAAGATGGGACTTGTTATGAGGGTTGGATTCCTCATTTCTCAGTTGGATCTAAGAACTACAAGATGGGTCTTGTAACAGAGAGTTGGGTCTCTCATAATTGTATGAATATGATATTCAAAGATTGATATTATGTATTCATTCAAGTTATTAATAAATAAAGTATTTATTGTTTTATATATATTGATTGAGAAAATGAAATGATTATTTGTCGTTCAGTTAATTTGTGAAAATTGGAAAATTGTCAATAAGTTTTGTGACACTGACTCACCCCCCCCCCCCNTGGTGTACTGTGTATGTGTATGATTGTTAATTTGTTCATTGTTTATTTACTCTGAAACTATTGGATAATACTAATACATTGATATAACAATTGCATTTTATGGTTAAAAGGATTACATTTTTCTATTATTGATTCACCCCCCCTCTTAGTAATCCAACAATTTCTTGATATACAGCTAATAAGGGCATCGATTGTTGCTAGTCAGGGCCTTTCAAGAATAGGAGGGTGTCCACCTAAGTTTTATTTTGGTTTAATAACTACAAAATCCATAGTATATTCCCATGAATCCAAGGATCAACTACACCTTATGGTTTTACTCGAGATCTATATGCCATTTCCATTATTGTAGGTGTAGGTTGAAGATTACAAATATTTAGTTTTTTCATTGTTTCCATGGTCATCACATTAATGGCCACACCTAAGTCAATTAAGGTGTTTGGTATAGAAATATTGTTGATTAAGATGGTAACAACTGGTACCCTTGGATCAACATATTTATCTGTTGTAACAGTTGTCAACATTAGGCTAGCCAAGTTTCCAACAACTTGCACTATTGTTGGGTCTTTCTTCTTTCTCCCTAATTTCTTAAGGCATAGTTCCCTAATTGTTTTTGGATAAATGGGTATGTTCTTGATATATTCTAATAAGGAAATATTTACACAAATGTTCTTTAATTCATTTAATAAATAATGATAAGAAGGGGTTATAGATTTTTCCAAATTTAGCCTCTCTGGAAAAGGAGGTTTTTTAGTGAATTGTGATTGTTCCTTCTTAATTTTAACTGACTTGTGTGCAATAGTGTCAGGTTTATTAGGAGTTTCTTTTTCTTTTTATTTTTCTTATAGAATTAAAGGGTTTTTTTTATGGAGTGTTTTACCAGACCTTAAGTGGATATATTGGACAAAAACAATTCCATAAGTAGGTAATGTTCCTTCTTCAACATTATAAGTAGGTCTTTCCAGTCTATTATTAGGATTAGCTACTGGTTGTGATGGAAATTGAGTTGGTCTGGGTGGTGGTTGATTAGACGGTAGTTTTTTTTGTTGTGGTTGGGTGATTTGAGGTGGAGGAGGTATGGAGTATGGTTGTTGAGTTAGTTGTGGAAATTGGGTGGGTGGAATTTTTTGTTGTGGGTATGGCTGCTATTGGAAAGGATAAGATTGTTGTTGAAAATAATATTATTAATATGGTTGAGAATTGTAGGGAGGATTTTTTCCATAAGTGGATCCTCACCAAAAAATTTGAAAAGGTTTAATTTGGGCCTACTGAGGAGGCCATGCCTCCCAAGGAAAAGGGGTGTTCCATGTGTTTTTTACATATTTCAAATTAACATATGAAGGAAATTGTTGAGTAGGATCTTGAGCCATACCTGGTGTGTGTGGATGCCATGGTATTTTTTGTGAAACATAGTAAAGGTGTTTTTTCTATTGATATTTCACCTTTGCAAATTTATTTGAGTCTTGGAAATAGTAGGAAATCCATTGAATGGTTATCTTCAAAAATACCACAAACTTGAATACTATCTAGTGGAGATTCTCTAGGTGGATGTTTTTTCTTACATCGATGGAAACAAAACTGCTAAATCTTCATTTTTCTCTTCTTGTTTCTTTTAATCCTTCAATGTATCAATATAATATCCTACTTTTCTCAAAAGGCCAATTTTAAAATTATCCAACAAATTTCCTAATTCTTCCCTAGAAATACTCCATGTGGATGATTTGGTGACTCTAGAAAGAGCATCCCTTTGTCCTTTTTCATCCTTGTTGTTATAGCAATATTTGCCTCACCTTATGCAATCTTACACATATGGCCTTTTTCCATTTCCCTATGCAGACTTGAAGTCCCTTTTTTCAAATCTCAGAGCTAAAAACATGGTTTTTTTACATATACACGCCCTACCTATATTACAACATGCATATATCTAGGTTGCACCACTACACCCTACGTACATCGGGAAATGTTCCCAAAATTAAAAAATGGTGTTGGGTTTCCATGTCACAACACAAGATCAATGATCCTTAGCCTTCCATATACTGGAAATGTTTTGACTCGGCCCCTCAGTTCCACTTGAAGGCTATAAATAGGCCAAATCCAAGCTATGGAAAAGAGTTGAAAGAATTCAACTTTGAGAAAAAAGTTACTATGGAGAAATTATTCACTTCACATTGAGTCTGCATCCCTTTGTCCTTTAAGTATGAACAGATTGTTCAACCCCAAGATATTCCCTTATTCATTGAGAACTCCATTGTCTCTCTTATATGATCTTTCCTTTGGTGGAGGATTGAAGTGTTGGAGGCCCATCTAGAAGGAAATTAGTTTTTCGGTTATGAACCATGTCGATAGAGAAGTTTGTAACTCATTTACTTCTGTTGATTTTATCTTAATAGAAATACTCTTTTCTTGTCCAATTAATATCTCGCAAATATTTGAATTGTTATTCCATGGGCGTATTTGTTATGAATGTTGATGGATTATGCTATTGAATTTTCTAACCATATATATTATCACCATATGCTTGTGTTTCTTGGTTGTTGAGGACTAGTTGCATTTATATTGCTTTGGGTCAAGTGCTCAACGATGGACTTCATCTAACATTTGGACAAGGTAGGCCTCTTATCTTGTCTTGTTATTATTTTTGTTTATATAGCATACTTGATATTAGAGTTTATTCCTGCATTCATTTCCGTCTATTGTGGTTTACCCCTAGCCATAGAGAGATTTTCCTTCTAACAGAATTGGTGACCATACCGGGGATAGAATCTTGTTTTGGGGGTTTGGAGTATTTTTCTCCTTAGATTGATCTCGTTCATATTGATTTTCTTGTCCTGTGATTTCTTGATAACCTTTGTTCACTCCAAGTATGAGTTTCTCATCCTTCTCCTTAGCCTAGTTGTGTTTTGACACATATACGCGGGATTTTACTTGACAAACACATACATACACGTATTGTACTTATGCAAGCTATGTACATACACACTTTTCTCTTGAAAAATAACGTACATCAACCTTTGTTGCTTGATTGTTGGGTAGGTTTTGATGATTGTTGAGTCTTATTGGGTCTCTGTGGTGACTGTTAAGTGTCTGTGGAATGACAAGAAACCTGTCTTTGGTTGAATTTCTGGGCGGTTCCTTTCTCATCATCTTTTTATTTTAATTGTCCTTACACGTTGGGCTGGGTGTTTTGCTCCTTGATATCCTAGTTGGGTTCTCTCTGTCTATACACAATAGAGTCTTTATATCAAGTCGTTGCCCATTCCTTGCATTTTCATTCTTTTATATTGAAAATACAAAAATATTAGGCATTTTACATTTATTGGAATTTTGATCTCTTGAGTGTTTGTCATTTATATTAGTGCATGTAAAGAAAGATTGCATTTTGTTTAGAATTGCATAATTGAATTGAAAATTTCATTTTTGAAAACCATGATATTTATTGGAAATTGAAGTTAGGACTTTGCATTGTATTCATATTCATTTATTTTACTTGTTGAGTCATAACATCACTAATTTCACGACCACACCTTTTGAGTAAGAAAGGCCATTAAAATCAACTCTATAATTTAAAATTGATTAGTAACGATTTTATTTTCTAGGGTGCACAAACTAGCTTAGGATTTAGAGCCTTGGAACAGTATTTTGTGAGTAAAATTCTCCAAGGCTATAAAATCAACATGTGTCTGACTAAGTGTTGGCAGCGAGTATATAATTATCATTTTTATAAGCTGCCTACACAGGGTCTATGAAATTTTATTACTCTTCATAAGCATTTCTCTTAACGATAATTGTAAATCATTTCATTTTACCTATCATCTATTTGTGCTTCTTTTTCATGACTAAAATCATGAAAACTTGCAATTATCGTTATCATTCTGTTTTAAAATTTTCATTCAAAACATATCGTTTATTACCTAATTGTTATTTCATGCTATGAGCATGTTGCTCTCATCGTTTGTGACCCTTTCGATTCTAAGAGTGCCTAAGAAACTTATGGTTGTTTGAACGAAAGACCCCCATCAATTGATATTTGATTTTTGTATTGATTTTGGTTAGATGTTTGATCATATTTCTTTCATGAAACCTTTGGCTATTCATTTTGTGTAAACTCACCTATCTTTGCAATCAAACTTGGATGCGCGCACTTTTTTTTCAAGTACTCTATGTACCCAATGCCAAGGTGGAATATGACGTACAACATGCCATTACTCCTTAGCATGGTCTCAGGATTTACGATTTTTCTCACACGCATTGTGATTAAGACCTCTGCCCACCATTTTAATCATCACGTCTTGTATTGATGAGGCTCATGGCTATGGCTCTGTTGCATTTTCCCAAACCCTACCTATGTGTTCTGTGTTAATTACCCATCCATTCGGCATGGCTCTTGTGGTAAGGGTCAAACCGAATGGTGTACAGACCCTGCTTTCATATGATAATGCTAGGGAATATTTGGAAAGGAATGGTTGGCGTTTGTTCATCGAAACATTTCAGGGTTTTAACCTTCAGGTTGCCCAAGATTTTTCCTTAACCTTTGATGGCTATAGGTCAAAAATAGGTGATGCGCAATTAGAAGTAACAAAAGAGTTCTTAAGCCAAGCCACGTCATTGCCAACAGTTGGTCATAAATGGTTCAACAATGTGAAAGTGGAGGAGGTCCCTTGGACGTTACTGATTACCTCACAAAAAATAACCAGCTGGGATCGAGGTATGCCAATTTCATTCTTGAAACCTAGGTGGCATGATTTACTTGCTGTAGTGAAGCAATTCATCATTTGTGAGGGTCAATTTGGACTTGTTTTCCTATATCATCTATGCCTGCTTATGAGTTTTATTGGTTTTTTGTTGAATATGCCTTGCTACCTGCTCAGAAGTCTGTATAAAATGGGTAAACGGTTTAGGAAACAGAGGTAAGATTCGAGTTTATTTTATCATGGTCTGATTAAAATCATCCTCGTGCACTAGTTACATTCACAAAACAATTGTTGGGATGTGTTCATTACACGAAATGGTTTTGGTAACCATGAGTTGGGACAGGTAGATAAGCCGGTCACTGTGGAAACCCTTGTGAACCCTACGGCCTCTTCTCCACCACTCCAGGCCTGTGATTTTTCCCCTAATAACAAACCCTCGAGCTACCCTAATGTAATTCAATAGGACAGTCGACTGGGTTCACATCCAAAGGATAGCACTAAAACTGTTAAGAAACCTATAGGAAAGAAGCTAAAGGGTAGTGTTGATGTCAATTTCAAGAACAAAAGGGCTAGTCGTTTAATTTCTCGATGTGCTAGAAATAAAATGAAACCCCATGTAGACACAATCAACATGATTGAAGTGAGCGAAGATTTAGACTCAGAAATTGAAAAATTCCTGGCTGAAGAGGACCCCGTGTCATTCGGGCTATACCCTGACCGACCCTATGACTATGTTAACAATATTCCTCCTTGTCTAAAAGACAACCCAGAATTTCCTGGCATCCAACTCTATGATAAGCCTACCATTCGGATGGAGGATTCTTTGACCCATAATGTTGTTAGTGCTAATACAAATTCCTTACAGTCACAGTGTGATGAGTGTCGATCGTGGATCGACAGGTACTATACTGATGTTCCACTGCTACAGTCATGAATCAATTCTTTAAGAGACCAAGTTGATATGTTGACAAATGAAAACAACAGAATTGAATCCATTATACAAGGGAAGGAGAAACGCTTGAAAACTATAGGTTGTGTCATTTTCAAAAATGTAGAGGCAGCAATAGCTATCGTAAATTCCAAAATTTCTTGATATGTTTTGATTCCATGATTTGAGGTATGATGTTTTTAATTTTTAGCGTGATTGTGTCACTCTTAAGTTAGGATATTCGATTTGATTGAATAAACTATTTTTCTTATTAAGATTATTTTGTTTTGTTTATTTAATAAAATATGATTGCATTTTCTATTATAACTAGCTACAAAATCGCAAGATTCTGTAGCCAGTTAAGAAAATTCGAGTTGTTGGATTTGATAATTGAAAACATATTTGAGATCCACTTATTTTCATTTTTTTTTAGGATAATTAAGGAGCCCATGATTTCCAAGAAGATATGAGGAACTTTTTGAGATCTCCCAACCATATCAACTTTGTATTTTGAGTAAATAGATTAGATTGTTGGTAGTTTTTGATATTCAGTGAAATCAGGGTGGTTGCATCCCCCATATTTTTGAAACAAATTTGATCTTATCAATAGGAAACAGTTATGTTTCCTGAAACCTATATAAACATATCATTTTGTAAACATTGGATCATCTCATCCTAGGGCAAGAGTATCGGCATTTTCATCACAGACTGGAATGGAATATGATGCACGTTACAGCTTTAGCTTTTCTGTATGATGTTTTCATTCAAGTTATGTTCATTTCAATTTGATAATAGATTATGATTGCTTTTGTCGGCATAGTTTATTGCGAGTTGATATCATTTGATTTATATATGTTGTCCATATCTTTTGTTTCAGAACAAAACACACAGTGATCATCTACCCAATTTAAATTAGTAGATTTATCTCTAATTAATGTTGAATGTATGCATGCAACTGCTTACAGGAAAATTTATCTGGTCATAGCAATTTTCAAATCATATGATTACTGTAACTGTATCTATTCAATGTTCTGTTGTTATAATTCAATCTCCAGCATTATCGTTCTTCATTTATTATGGACAGTCCCAAGATCTGTAGCAGGTTTACTTCATCAGATAAAGGTGGTTGGATATTTAACAGCGAACAAACATTGGATACAATAACAGGTTAGCCTATTATTTGTTTTCACTAGTTTCCTGAATATAAAAGTTTTCTCTATATAAAACATTTTCTGCTATCTATTATTTTCTGTTTAATTAAGAAGTTTAATGTGTGATGTCATGACTGTATACATTTAAGAAAACAAAACCAAAAAATTAGATAGTGTTTTTACTTCCCTTATTATTATCGCTAAAAGTAATCAATCTACATTTAATTTTTACGAGTTTAGATTAAAACTCACGTTTTGTATAGATTGTATATAGAATTATCATACATATAATATTTAATTTGTACATATATATTTACTTAGATGTACATATATGTTTTAGTAGTTGTGATCTATTAGATCATTGTTTTTCCTTTAGTTATTTTTTTCACTTTCTTTAGGACTTAGATTGGCCAACTAAGCCGCTAAACCTGTCGGAGTGAATTAATCCAAACGGCTTGGGTTAATTAGACAACCCCGGACCAGATTCAATCCTCCAGTTAACGAGTGGTCAATTTCGCCCATCAACAAATGACGCTAGTAGGAGGGCCTGGAAACTATTAATGGAATGAGGAGATCATAAGACTCCTCCCCCACCTACCCGCTCACATATAGTAACTAGAAGTCGTTCAGAAAACAACATTGTCCCTCAAACAACAACCACATCAAACAACGATCTATGGATCACAGTTGAACCAATAACTCCAAATCCCCCAGGTGGTGACATACAAGAGATTGTTCGTCAATCCCTCATAAGAACGCACAGTGCCTTATCTCATATCAAACAACCAAGTCGAACTTTGAACCAACCATTAGAATTATCTGATATCAGGGAACAACTCGCAGCTACTGACCTTACCTTAAACCCTACAGATCCATATCATATCCTCACTCCTGCAGTAGGAGAGTCTGGTATTCCACCATCACCACCCCCTTCATCTCCTTCTTCTTCTAGAGAAGAATCCTCAGATGAAGGCATTTTCTCATCTCATCCTTCGACACCACCCACACCTATGGCCAATGCGAACAATCCCACCATACCCTAGCTCGACCAAGATGCAATGGCCATACCTGGGCCTCATCATCCTTTACCTAAACACTCAGATAAATGGATCCCTAAATTTGACCCAAACTCCAAACAGATCATTGAAGATCACATCAAAAAGTTTATGCTATCCATTAGGCTCCGTAGTGTTGAGCACGAAGACATAGTCTGTAGATTGTTTCCCTACACCTTTGAAGGCAATGCCTCTACCTGGTACTTTTCCCAATAGCCCCACACCATCATGTCATGGGATAAATTTGAGTCTTGTTTCCTTAAGAAGTTCGGAGACGACAAGTCTCCTGAAGTTCTAGTCATGGAGATTTCTAGTTTAAAAATGAACCCCAAATAAAAGATAAAAGACTTTAATCAAAGGTTCCTGACACTAAAGAACTGAATCCCCATGGATTTGATGCCTTCTGAGAATCTTATACTACACAAAAGACTTACATCAAAACATATCCATTTGGGTAAAGAGGTCCAAGAAAGCCACATTGATAGAAGCCTTTGAAGAGGCTAGTCAGATTGAGAAAGATATTCTCAGCTTAAAAGACAATACCGATAACGAGATAGAGACTATTTCATCCTCCAAGAAGAAAATCGAAATCCTTCCTAGACCTCCCCAAAACAAAGGTCAACCAGAAAGTTCAGATCTAGAAAACTTACAGAAAGTCATTTAGAAGTTATCCAATCAAGTTATATATTTGAAAAGGTCAGTTGAAGAAGCTTCTTTGAGAAAAGGACCTTACAAACCCCCTTTTAGGAATCCTTTTCCCACAAACCGATCTAACTCAAATTTTGAAGGCTTAAATCTAGAAAGCCTACAATTTGCTATTCAAATGATCCTAGAAGAACATGATAACTTGATTCCTCCCGAGATTCCTGAAGAAGTAGTTGAACAAGAGACAATAGAAGAAGATGAATCCTCTCCGAACATTTTCAGACATTTTTTGGATATCATTTTTCAAGCTAATTTCGAAACAGTGCATCCTTACAATACCAGGAGCAAGACAACAAATAAGCCTTCTTCTGAAATTACGACGAATTTGCCTCTAAAACACTCTAATTTGATTGAGACTAAACAGAATTCAGGAAACCCAACTTTAGATTATGATTTGATTGAAGATCTAAAAATTCTTAGGGCTAACATGTTTGTTTACGAATTATTAAAATTCCCTTTTCTTTTGCAAAAGATGCTGCAGAATATTGTGGAGAACAACAAAAATAGCAATCAGAACAGCAACAAAGGTGTTCAAAACAAACCCAAAATTCCTCAGAAGACCTCCACCAAAACTACATCCGAGCCTCATGATAAAAGATATCTTCCTGTAAATAGTGTAACAAATGTAGATAAACCAGTTTCAGAGGCTGCGATTAAAAAACATCAAACTTCTACTGTTAGTACTCGCAAAAATGTCCCTCCCTTTTTGTTGACTTTTGAAATTTTCAACAGGAATGTACATAACTATATGGTAGATTCAGGTGCGTCATCTAACATAATGCCTTGGTCTGTCTGTCAAAATATTAATGCCGAAGTTCAACCGTCCAGCTTGAAAATTATCCAACTTGATCGAACCAGTGTTAAAGTGATAGGCGAATGAAAAAATGTGCTTATAAGATTGTCATCTAATCCTAAATTACATTAAGTGATTGACATCATTGTTGTAGATATCCTAGAATTATATGGTTTGTTTTTAAGTAGATATTGGTCAGAACAATTACATGGCTATTTTACAATGGACTGGTCTCACTTGTAGCTGCCTGAGAATGGAAAGCCTAATAGAATCAAGGTAAATTGTGAACATTATCTGAAGTTCACGATAACTAATTTAAATGATCCCAATGAACCATTCACTCCTTCTTCCAATTCACTTGAAATACAGGGGATGGACACTTTTTTTGGCAATTTCATGGATGAAACTTCTACCATCATTGACCCAAAACAACAATCTGAAATTATGACATGCACACAGTCAACAACCTTCTCTCAGTGGTCACATGCACCTGACGAAAATCAAATATGGTCTATTTACTTTGATGGTTCAAAATCTAAGGAAGGAGTTGGTGCAGGG
Source organism: Picea engelmannii (assembly GCA_009831015.1). Lineage (NCBI taxonomy): Eukaryota > Viridiplantae > Streptophyta > Pinopsida > Pinales > Pinaceae > Picea > Picea engelmannii. The sequence goes on along the minus strand of ML779438.1, from coordinate 112,897 downwards.
TGCGTGCTCATCGATCCAGCAGGTAACAAGACTCTGATTGCTTCCCGGTTAGAATTCGAATGTACAAACAACATGGTCGAATATGAGGCAATCCTGCAAGGTCTCAGAAAAGCACTAGATTCAAAATTTAACTGTCTTTGGTGATTCGGAAATCGTGGTTAGACAGGTAAAAAAATCTATCCACTTTTTATCTCCACACCTAAAATGCTATCAGACTGAGGTATGGAATTTGATGAACAAGTTTTCTGCATTTAACATAAATTTTGTTCCTAGATTGAATAATTCTGAAGCTGATTTGTTAGCTAACGTCACTTCAAAAAAAATTCCTGCATAAGGCCTATCTCCAAATGCATTTTGTATCGAACTGTTGTTCAAACCGTCTGTCCTAGACAACATCACGAATTGGAGAGTCTTCGATGACGATCAACAGATCATAAGTTTTCTGCATATGGAAGAAACTTTCCAGGGTGCAGTGATCGACGAAGGTACCCATGGAGAAAATCTTCACGGCTTTACGGTAATACCAGATCCGAGATCCCCAGAATCTGCATCAGACATGGTAAACTCTATCCTGAAATCTGTGGTTAGATTATAAAATTTTTATGATCTTCACAATAAGTTTAGAAAATCAGTGAATTGTAAAACGAATAGTTCATCCTTGACACATGAAAAAGTAAATTTTGGAACTAAAGACAACCCACAATGCATTAATTTAGGGTTGGCCTGTTCCGAGCAAGAAAAGGTATCATTTATCAAGTTGTTTAAGGAATTCAAAGATGTTTTTGCCTGGACGTATGACGACCTAAAAACCTTTGATCCTAACATCATACAACACATTATTCCCATGAAACCCCAGACCCAACCTTTTCAACAAAAGTTAAGGAAAATGCACCCAAAACTCGAACCAATGGTCAAGAAGGAATTAAACAAACTCCTGAACGCTAAAATAATCTCTCTAGTAAGGCATACAAAATGTGTCTCTAATCGTGTCCCCATCAAAAAAAAGAATGGTGAAATCCAACTATGTGTCGATTTCCAAAATTTTAACCGAGTGTCTGATAAAGACAACTACCCTGTCCCTCCCATGGAATAGATCCTTCAACAGGTATCTGGCTTTGAAATATTATCCTTGTTGGATGGTTTTTCAGGGTATAACAAAGTCCTTATGTCTCCCTCATACCAACTCAAAACTACTTTCTGTACCCCATGGGGCACCTACGCTTATAGAAAGATGCCCTCTGGACTCATAAATGTTGGTGCCACTTTTCAGAGAGCGATGGACATCATTTTCCGTGGCTTAATCAATCAATATGTAGTAGTTTACCTAGATGACGTCACTATCTTCTCAAAAAATAAAGAAGATCATCTAGCTCATTTAACATCTATTCTACAGCGATGTCGTAAGTACGACATTTCTTTAAATCCTAAAAAATCTATCTTCGCAGTAGAACAAGATAAGCTCCTCGGATTCATTGTATCAAATGAAGGGATGATTGTTGACCCTGAAAGGACCCAATTCATTTCGAAACTACCCCCTCCCTCGTCAAAAAAGTCCATGCAATCTTTCTTAGGTCAGATAAACTTTGTTAGGAGATTCATCCCCGGCTTTTCAGAAATGGTGAGACCATTAAAAAAATTAATAAAAAAGGATGTACAGTACCATTGGGGACCTATAGAAAGTCAAACTTTTGATTCAATAGAAAGGGCCATAATAGACGCTCCTTCTCTAATGAGCCCTAATTTTTTGCAAGACTTCACCCTCTACACGTTTTCCTCTGACCGATCTTACACTGTTGTCCTAACTCAAAAGAATGCTGAAAATAACGAAGTCCCAATTGCCTTTATGAGATCAGCCTTCAAGGGGGCAGAACTTAATTACCCAGCAGTAGATCAACAAGCTTATTCTATTTTCAAAGCAGTAAAACACTTTCGATCTTATCTGTTGAAATCCAGGATGAAAATCATTGTCCCTTAACCGACTATCAGAAATTTGTTAGTACATAAATAACTAGGCGAAAAAAGGGCGAATTGGGTCACATCCTTATAGGAATATGACATAGAAATCACCCTAGCACAAATTGTAAGAGGCCAAGGTTTATGCAAGTTTGTCGCTGATTCAGCTGTAGGATAGCAAAATGAAACTGATATGTTAACTCCAGATCAGCACTATCAAAATCAAATCTGCTGTGCACAAAACCTTGTTAGTTCCTGGTATGACGACATCAAATTTTGTCTTATACACGGATCAACTCCCCGTCACCTTGATCCCCCAAAAAGGAGAGCACTAAGATTAAAATCTTCTTCTTTTCAGCTGATTAATGGTATTTTGTTTCACCAAAATGTTGATGGAATACTTATGCGCTGTCTTGAAAAAGATGAAGCAGAAAAAGTCTTATTGGAATTACATGCAGGGGAAGATGGTGGGCATTTCGGTGGAGACACCACCACCCATAAAGTATTAAGAGAAGTTTATTACTGGCCTACCCCTTTTAAAAACTCTCATGCCTTATGTCACAAGTGTGTGATTTGTCAAAAGGCATTCAGACGGATACAAAAACAAACATTCCCTTTGCAACCAGTTTCGGTAGACTGCCATTTCCAGCAGTGGGGCCTAGATATTATAGGCCCAATCAATCTGGCATCCTCACAGCAGCATAAATACATCATAACAACCACAGATTATTTCACCAGGTGATCTGAGGCTGCCCCATTAAAAGCTGTAAATACCAGCCAAGTAATATCCTTCTTGAATTCTAATATTATCACTCGTTTCGGTATCCCTGAATGCCTGGTATTTGACAATGCTTCTTATTTTTTGTCTCTTGAAATGAGTGATTTCGCTCTAGAAAAATGAATTAAATTAAAGTACTCTACCAACTATTACCCCCAAGGCAATGGTTTGGCAGAATCAACTAATAAAAATATGATCAAATATATCAAGATAACGATCTCCGAAAACCATAAAAATTGGCATAACGCACTGTTAAACGCAATCTGGGCTGACAGAGTAACTCCTAAAAATGTTGTGGGTAACTCACCTTTCTTTCTCGTTTACGGAAGGGAACCGATTCTTCCACCGCATGTTCTTCTTCCATATCTGCAGTGATCACAGAAGGTACAGGAAGAAGATTGCCCCCCCTTGGAGAGTCGAATTAACGCTTTGTTAAAGTTAGAGGAAGTAAGGGCTCAAGAAAAACAAAAATTGGATCAATATGAACTCTTTGTTAAAAACTGGTTTGATTCCAATTCTGCCTCTGACAGAAATTTTGAGGTAGGTGACCTTGTCCTAAAGTGGGACAAACCTCATGAAGGAAAAGGAGAGCATACTAAGTTTCATAACTTGTGGTTGGGGCCATTTTTAATTCCTGAGAAACTAGGTCCTATTTCCTTTCACTTACATAATTTAGAGGGACAGCCAGACACCTTCCCGGTGAATGGCCAAGCTTTAAAAAAGTACTTTTCCTGATGACGCTCCCATACACCCTTTGTAAATATTTTATGTTTGGTTTGTTGTTTGTTTTTCTTTTCTGGTTTGTTTTGGTTCTCATTTCTGCTTATTGGTCTTTCTTTTGAAACATATATGCTTGCACCACGGGCCAGCTCAGATAAAGAAAACAAAAAAAATTCACCTAAAAAATGACTACTGAAAGTTGTTAAAACATCAATTGTTGTATTTCTCTGAAATTGCAGCTCTGTTGAAGATGACTTGTTGTTTGAAAAGCGTTTTCTTGGTTTCAATCTGCAATTGAAGGTATTCACAACCATCTATAAAAATCCTTTTTACGCTGTCCCTATTCTTTAAGAGAACAACTCAATGATGTCTCCCTGTTCTTGAAAGTCAGTTTTATTAATAAACGATTTCTAGATCTTAATGAAGGACACCTAAAAAAAAATTTCAAGGTTTGTGACATATTAAGATGCGTTAAAAAACTAGAATTTTCAGCGTCACCCCACTCTATTGAATATCTTTAAAATCCATAATATAAATTTTCAAAGGGTTGTGGGAAGTGATTGTAAACCCACTGGGACACTGAACAGGTCTGCTGGCAGCAGGTAAATGCATGCATGATGCCAAGATAACTTCGTCGGGATACTGAACAGGCCCGCTGACAGTGAAGCAATGTCAGGTAAAAGAAAATTCTCAAATATGGATTCTATTTTGACCTTAAATATCCTTCGTTCTGATCTGGAATTTCTTGACAGGATACAGATATCAAAGTGGGTTAATTGACATCCATGTCGAGGCTATGGATGCCTGTTGGCAGCAGTGGCCCTGTCAACAGTATTGAAGATTTTAACTTTAACATCGTGGCTCTCTTTTGCTAAGATTGTCATCAGTTTTCATTTCTTTAAAAATAACAGTTGTCTGAAACTGGACTGCATTATAATTATTTGCGATGTTCAGATAGTTTTTCGGTTGTTTTCGATTCAAAGTTTTTTTTTTCTGATTATTCTAATATGAACTTGTTACAAAACTAATAACTGCTTCTCCCAGCATGTCGCCATTGTTGGCAGCGAGTATATAATTATCATTTTTATAAGCTGCCTACACAGGGTCTAAGAAATTTTATTACTCTTCATAAGCATTTCTCTTAACGACAGTTGTAAATCGTCGCATTTTACCTATCATATATTCGTGCTTCGCTTTCATGACTAAAAGCATGAAAACTTGCAATTATCGTTATCATTATGTTTTAAAATTTTCATTCAAAACATATCATTTATTACGGAATTGCGATTTCATGCTATGAGCATGTTGCTCTCATCGTTTGTGACCCTTTCAATTCTAAGAGTGTCTAAGAAACTTATGGTTGTTTGAACGAAAGCCCCTTATCAATTGATATTTGATTTTTGTATCGATTTTGGTGAGATGTTTGATCATATTTTTTTCATGAAACCTTTGGCTATTCATTTTGTGTAAACTCACCTATCTTTGCAATCAAACTTGGATGCGCGCACCTTGTTTTCAGGTACTCTATGTACCCAATGCCAAGGTGGCATATGACGTACAACATGCCATTACTCCTTAGCATGGTCTCGTGCATCACGATTTTTCTCACACACATTGTGATTAACACCTCTGCCCACCGTTTGAATCATCAGAGCTTGTATTAATGAGGCTCATGGCTATGGATCTGTTGCATTTTTCCAAACCCTACCTGTGTGTTCTGTGTTAATTACCCATCCATTCGGCATGGCTCCAATGGTAAGGTTCGAACCGAATGGCATCCAAACCCTACTTTCATATGATAATGCTAGGGAATATTTGGAAAGGAATGGTTGGCATTTGTTCATCAAAACATTTTAGGGTTTTAACCTTCAAGTTGCCCAAGAGTTTGCCTTAACCTTTGATGGTTGTAGGGAAAAAATAGGTGATGTGAAATTAGAAGTAACAGAAGAGTTCTTAATCCAAGCCATGTCATTTCCAGTAGTTGGTCAGAAATGGTTCAAGAATGCAAAAGTGGAGGAGGTCCCTTGGACGTTATTGATTACCTCATGAAAAATAACCAGTTGTGATCGAGGTATGCCAATTTCATTCTTGAAACCTAGGTGGCATGATTTAATTGCTGTAGTGAAGCAATTCATCACTTGTGAGGGTCGATTCAGACTTGTTTTCCTATATCATCTATGCCTATTGATGAGTTTTATTGGTTTTCTGTTGAATATGCCTTACTACCTGCTCATAAGTCTGTATAAAATGGGTAAACAGTTTAGGAAACAGAGGTCAGATTCGAGTTTATTTTATCATTGTCTGATTAAAATCATCCTCATGGACCAGTTACATTCACAAAAAATTGTTGGGATACATTCATTACACAAAACGGTTTTGGTAACCATGAGTTGGGATAGGTAGATAAGTTGGTCATTGTGGAAACACTTGTGAACCCTACGGCCTCTTATCCACCGCTCCAGGCCTGTTATTTTTCCCCTAATAACGAACCCTAGAGCTACCCTAATGTCATTCAATAGCACAGTCGATCAGGTTCACATCCAAAGGAGAGAACTAAAACTGTTAAGAAACCTACAGGAAAAAAGCTAAAGGGTAGTGTTGATGTCAATTTCAAGAACAAAAGGGTTGGTCGTTTAATTTATCGATGTGCTCAAAATAAAATGAAACCTTGTGCAGACACAATCAACACGATTGAAGTGAGCGAAGATTCAGACTCAGAAATTGAAAAATTCATGGCTGAAGAGGACCCCGTGTCATTCGGGCTATACCCTGACCGACCCTATGACGATGTTAACGATCTGCCTCCTTGTCTAAAAGACAACCCAGAATTTCCTGGCATCCAACTCTGTGATAAGCCTACCATTCGCATGGAGGATTCTCCGACCCATAATGTTGTTAGTGCTAATACAAATTCCTTACAGTCACAGTCTGATGAGTGTCGATCGTGGATCGACATATACTATATTGATGTTCCACTGCTACAGTCACGACTCAAGTCTTTAAGAGACCAAATTGATATGTTGACAAATGAAAACAAAATACTTGAATCCATTATCCAAGGGAAGGAGAAATGTTTTAAAACTACAAGTCGTGTCATTTTAAAAAATGTAGAGGCAACAACAACAATCGTAAATTCCAAAATTTCTTGATACGTTCTGATTCCATGATTTGAGGTATGATGTTTTTAATTTTTAGCATGATTATGTCACTCTTAAGTTAGGATATTCGATTTGATTGAATAAACTATTTTTCTTATTAAGATTAGTTTGTTTTGTTTATTTAATAAAATATGATTGCATTTGCTATTATAATTGGCTACACAATCGCAAGATTCTATAGCCAGTTAAGAAAATTCGAGTTGTTGGATTTGATAATTGAAAACATATATGAGATCCACTTATTTTCATTTGTTTTCAAAATAATTAAGGAGCCCATGATTTCCAAGAAGATATGAGGCACTTTTTGAGATCTCCCAGCCATATCAACTTTGTATTTTGAGTAAATAGATTAGACTGTTGGTAGTTTTTGATATTCAGTGAATTCAGGGTGGTTGCATCCCCCATATTTTTGAAACAAATTTGATCTTATAAAAAGGAAACAGTTATGTTTCCTAAAACCTATATAAACATATCATTTTGTAAACATTGGATCATATCAGCCTAGGGAAAGAGTATGGGAATTTTTATCACATACTTGAATGGAATATGATGCACGTTACAACTTTAGCTTTTCTGTATGATGTTTTCATTCAAGTTATATTCATTTCAATTTGATAATAGATTATGATTGCTTTTGTCGGCATAGTTTATTGCGAGTTGATATCATTCGATTTATATATGATGTCCATATCTTGTGTTTCAAAACAAAACACACAGTGATCATCTACCCAATTTAAATTAGTAGATTTATCTCTAATTAATGTTGAATGTCTGCATGCAAGTGCTTACAGGAAAATTTATCTCGTCGTAGCAATTTTCAAATCATATGATTATTGTAACTGTATCTATTCAATGTTATGTTGTTATAATTCAATCTCCAACATTATCATTCTTCATTTATTAGGGGCAGTCCCAAGATCTGTAGCAGGTTTACTTCATCAGATAAAGGTGGTTGGATATTTAACAGCGAACAAACATTGGATACAATAACAGGTTAGCATGTTATTTGATTTCGCTAGTTTCATGAATATAGAAGTTTTCTCTATATAAAACATTTTCTGCTATCTATTATTTTCTTTTTAATTAAGAAGTTTAATGTGTGATTTCATGAATGTATACATTTAAGAAAAAAAAACAAAAAATTAGATAGTGTTTTTACTTCCCTTATTATTATCGCTAAAAGTAATCAATCTACATTTGATTTTTACGAGTTTAGATTAAAACTCGCGTTTTGTATAGATTGTATATAGAATTATCATACATATAATATTTAATTTGTACATATATATTTACTTAGATGTACATATATTTTTTAGTAGTTGTGATCTATTAGATCATTTTTTTTCCTTTAGTTATTTTTTTCACTTTCTTTAGGACTTAGATTGGCCAACGGAGCCGCTAAACCCCGGACTAGATTCACTCCTCTAGCTGACGAGCGGTCAATTTCACTCGTCAACACTAAGGGAGTGGAGAAATCCATTGTAGAATCGGTAATATCAGGAGGCTCCGCTTACACCAGAGTTAAGTATGAGGTCACATGAGGTCGGTTGAAGGGATATCCCCCCGATACTTTCATAGTGTCAGATATATTTCTGGGGATCTATTTGGATATGGGGATCTTGCTAGTGCCCTTACCTCCGTGAGAGTCGGTGATTTCAAGGTTTCGATATTTCCTACCCTGCCCATACGGTGGAACTGACTTACGATACCATGGTTATTTAGTTGCTTGACTTACATACCACATAGGTTACCTGCAGGGGTTTTGGCCCTTGATCAAGTTTTGAGGAATACTTGGTCATATTTGACCATTTTTAGTACTCTGACATCCAATCAGAGAAGGAGCGCATGGCGAAGATTAGATCACGGGATATCTGCCCCATTTTAGGGATTTTAGGGATTTTGGGCCTTTCTGGGAATATTGTAATGGGAAAGTGTTGGCAGCCAATTCAATTTTTCAATTGCCCTTAAAGCTGCCTACACCTATGTCTATGAACTTCAAATTTCTGTCGCATTTTGCAAACAGAAGACATTTTTATTTCATACGACGTTTGCAAATTGGTTTCGAGTTATTTTTCACGACTGAAAGCATGAAAACTCCCCCATCATTCTTTGGACTGTCATGATTTACTCACTGATATTCTGATTGG